>BPTQ01000005.1:296627716-296833750 GCA_019973895.1 Chrysanthemum seticuspe
ATAAACATAAAAAGTAGCATTAGTACTTTAAGTGTTGTACCAACATTAGATAATCACTTATTCAGGTAAAAATACTAAGTTCCACATATTTTCTCGTGGTCGGGCACGTACACCCGTTAGCGTTCCTGGTTATCAATGTTTTGCGAGAAAACTAACCTCTAGAATACTATTACAATAAAAGTATAAGGTGTTCACCACAAGTAACTGAATGCTCGCAGCTAAATTATTAGCTTATTTTATAAGGGGGAGTTTATACAGACCCTCTCATAAGGAGGGTTTCGTAAGGCCTTGTGCATTGCGGGTTTGTACGGTGTGCATCGTGGTCTGTACATTTTGACCAAAACCCCTATTGTCACATCATAAGAGGGGTCTTAATAACATAACCATTTTATAAATGCAATCATAATTATACTTTCAAACTTATAATACCCTGTTCAAATTATAACAAGTAATTAAGTTCGGGAAATGATTTGGATACCTAACTCATTTGCTTAATATTATTAGTAATCTAATCATTGTTGGACAGATGGATTGCATAACTTATCTCTCCTCAAACTTACCACTGATTTTGCGAAGAATCCTCATTAAGAATGCCGTCCCATCCCAAAAAGAAAATAACAATAGAAGCAAATCAAGTATCATATTATGAATAATATTATGTGGATGTCCATATAACCCATAAGAGGCCCATGACCCAATTAGCTATTAGGGTTTTACCCTAATATTTATCTTATATATACTTCTTGTAATCTCCTACACTATAATTAATAGAAGAATACTTTCATTCCCTCTATTCTTGTTCACAACACGTTATCAGCACGCTCACAATGTTTTGTCAATTTTAGGAGCAAGTAGGTCTAAACATCTATCAAAAGATATGAGATCACGGGACGCTCTAAAAAACGTTTTTGATTTTTAAAGCATCAAGCTTTAACTAAGAAAACCAGTCTACCAAGTTTTGGTTTCTACGATTCACACTTCCAATCATGGTCGAGGTAAGTTTTCGCTACTGTTGAATATGAACATTATGTCTTTATAAGCATATGGTAATTTAAAGATAAACTCATAATATTTTATCCAGTGAATAATTAATTATAATAATTGCTAGCGTCAGACAAAATAAACAATTTTGCGAATCAATTATATATACTGTGCACATGGTAATTTGGTGAATATACACGTTATTAGTTATATGTCATGATATTAAACCAAATTAGTAACTAGTATTCTCGAGAATATGATCAATATACTTTGTTGATTCAATTATAGCGAACAAAGTACTCTTTATTTGCAACTAAAAACTTTACAGAATATGCGATTAGAAGTTTGTTTGGTAATTTATATACGATCAACGTTATATACATGACTTATATTATTACCGTGTTTATGTCGAAGTTATGCGTTGAATGTCGTATTGATTTCCTAATTATAGTTAGATTATTTAACTATATACAAACTTATTATTACGTACGATCACATAGAATTTGCCTCTTTGTATTATAATATTGTAATATCATAAAATCATGACATATATGATTTGAGTTTATATAGTTTGTTGTATATAGTTCACTATATCACTACGTAGGGCATATATTCGTGTGTTGATCAAATTGGGCATTATATGAGTTTATCCCATGGATAAAGCTAGAGGTATTTAAATGAATTTATCCTACACATGCTTTACATAAACTATGATTTATAACTAATCTCTTGATTTAATAAGCTTTGAGATTTTTGGATCGTTGTTTAAAGGGTTTCAAACACTTTACTTTTAGACGTTAAATTTGAACTTTCATAATTTTTACATAATAAATATCTTTTGAGATATATAGTTTGCAAAATTTGACCTCTTGGTTCTTAATGTAGTTATGTGATTCCTTTTGGATGCTAAATTAATAGAGAAAAAAAAAATAGTTTCTAAATTAATAGAGACAAAAATAGTTTTCAAATATGTTGACAAGAAAATAAGAGAATGTTGTCAGTAAAATCAAGAAATATGTACTTCGAATAATTTAGTGCATATACATGACATCAAAGTATGCTTTAGTTTTTTTGGTCTTGAATTGCGCTTGCCATCTTCACTCTACTTTAAAGTTTATCAATTGACTTGGTTTCACGTATTAACAGACAAGTTTTGTGTTCTCTTGTAACATGTAAGGGGTAACAAAATATTGCTATATTTTTCTTGCATGGTAGCTAATTTGATTTCGTTTCAAAGGCATACAGTTTTATTTAATACAATCTCAAAAAGTATGAAATTGCGATTATTAGTTGGACATTATTCAAAGGTGTTTTGAATTTGATTTCGTATTTTGTTGACGTTACCTGCTATATAACATGAATGCTATCACCTATTGTTGTAAAATTTTAACTTGATGAATAAACTAGGCCATATGGTTACTTAGTAATTCATTTATGTGAAGATAAAGTTACTTGCGAGGATATGAATTGATATTTATTGCTTATAAAATAAATATTATTAACTCCGTCTAATTAAATAAGATGTCATGACTTTAATTATGTCATTGAGTTTGTAATATATGTGTGCATTAATTATTTATTACATGGTTTTATTTGCTTACACGACCCTTTATCTAATCGTTAGTTGTATAGATGCCTTTAGAAGATTGTGTAACTTCACTTGTACATATTCTATTACTATGTAAAAGCTATGAAAGAGCTCTTATATAGGTTTTTCACATTATTCAATTTTTAGATATAAGTCAAGTGCAATCGAAGCACATGTGGTCATAAACTAGAGTTTATGAGCCAAGATTATTTAATGGAATGACCGGTTAGACCATCCCGGATCAATGATGATGCGAACCATATACAAGAACCATGAGTTCTTCAAAGGTGATTTAATTGGTTTTATTGTTCTCAATGAAAGTGCATTGTTCATGTATCACCACCAAATTAAAGTAAGGACTTTGTCCTATAAAGTTTTGGAAATAATATAAAGGGCATGTATGTAGGCCTATACATGTGCCATAAGGATCATTTTGATTTATAAAATCGATGCATCGTCAAAATGATCATCAATACGCAACTTAAAGTTAGCATGATTAGTGGCTCGACTTATAAAATACGAGCATGGATTTCCAACTTAAATTATTGAGAATGGTGATGAATACTTTTAAGTATTGAGCAATTATTGGAATAAGTGTTGAACTTAAAAGTAGTCTATGTTCATACGCGAATTGCTTTTGTTGAAACGTTCCTAAAACGTCTTCAGTTGGTTGCAAAGCCAATAATTGTGAGAACAAAAAAAAATATAAGTACTATGGGGCATGTTTATTTTGAAGATTTTTCAAGAATTCGCATCATGCCAACAAGATATAACGAATACTCCCTAATAACATGGTTTATGGTCACGGACCATATGTTTCCCATATAAGAATTTTGTAAATGTACGATATATGTTTCTTGTAAATCCACCACAATGCACAACAATGGGATGTTGAAATTGATAATTCATTCAGGGGGAGAGAATGAGCAGCGAGAAATTTGGAATGAATTATGATATAAATGTTGATCCTCGTACTAAAGAATATGAACTTAAAGTTCAAGGGACAAATAACATTCCAGATCTAGTAAATGCCAGACTTGTTTAGTGACATAAAGAAGTGACTATATCATATATACGCTGCTAGTGCTCCAATTATAATGTATGTCCCAAAATGAAAACCAATGATTGGTAATAAGTCTATGGCACGTCTGCAACGTGATAGACTAATCGATTCCAAATAAAAGTCCTCGAATGAATAGATAAAATGGAGCAAGAAAATTCAGATGGTCTAATCGAGGTAATAAATACCCCATAATAATTATCCTATATAGAAACTAGACATGAAGGTAATTGAGAAACCCCGGGTACTTGAAAAACTATGAGATATCAATAAATAATATATTGGAATGTCTAGTAAAGTGTGGAATCGAAAGTATAAATGAATCGACGTCGATAGTGATATTGTCTACAATAATACACATGGTAATGATTATGTAAATAAATAAGATAGCGCTATAATCCTGTGAGGATCATGGAAGCATACCTGCAGGAAGTGCAGATGTATAAATGAATGGCCAAAGAATATAAAGACGCAAAGAACTAATGAAAGATTTAAGTCTCTTGTGATGATACATGGTTACTGGGACTTGAAGTCCGTAGACATGAATGTCCAAAATTATTGGATATGCATCGGTCTTTGTGTGAAAGCAAAATTGAATTACTGGAATCATGATATTCAAGGCACAAGTGATGGCACACATATATTTCACAAAGACAAGAAAATTATCTTGATGAGACATGCTCTAATGTGGTGGATCCAATAATGTATTTTGTAATTATAGAAGTCTGGCAATGTGATAAATAATTGATATGCGTCTAAAAGAAAATGAATAGAGCTCATTTGAAGTTGAGATTCCATGATGGATATAAAATGCATGAAGCATGTCTCATGATTTAAAATGTTGAAAGCCTATAAGAAAATTTTCAAGAATAACACTTGATCAAGTTGAATAAATCACTATATAAGTGAAAGGAAATATGGTATTGGTTTGAACTGAGCCATTTAAATAATAAAGTTTACCCATGTTAGTTTTAAAGATATTTGTATTTGAATATGGTATAAGTTACATATGGCTTGATGAGGTAAATGTGAATGGAACTCATGAAGAGATTTTCAAGACGGTTGAATACCTTGAAATGAAATACAAAGTTTTGTTTTGTTTTATGAATTGAACATCTTAAAGATGAAATCATTTTTCAAAATGAAAGCTAAAGAAAGATGTTATATGTTATGGATAAATGACGCTCATGTTTATGAGGTCAATTGATAAAGAAAGACCCCTTTACTTATAAAGATGATGATCACAATATCGATTTATGGGTGTCATAGTTATATAAAACATTGATTGTTCTCACTAGTGGTCATAAATGATATAATGTATCATTTACTTTGCATTCGTTGATACTATATAACTTGTGAAGTACGAGGATGTACTCGTATAATGATAAGTATGACATATGTTTAATCCTTCTTGATATGTGAAGGTTAAGTGGAGAGCACTTGTTTATATGAGAATCAAACATATATTCTATGAAGTTATTTACTATATTGACATTAAAGAAGTTGGTTTATTATATTGGATTGCACCAACTAAGAGATTTAAGTGATGTGATCATCAGGGGGAGAGAAGATACGTGTTGCACTCTTTTTCCCTTGACCATGGTTTTGTCCCTATAGGGTTTTCCGGCAAGGTTTTTAATGAGGCAACATCCCCGAGCGTATAAAGGAAGTATGCACTCTTTTCCCTTCACTAGATTTTTGTCCCAATGGGTTTTGTCTAGTAAGGTTTTAACGAGGCATAATCCTCAAATGGACATCCAAGGGGGAGTGTTATGGATAATTATAATATGGATGTCCATATCTTATAAGATATTGATTAGAGGTATTTGAGTTATATAAGAAGATTACATATCTTCCAGAATGTCTGACCCTCTCAATGGTCGATCACAAACTGGAGATGTATTTACAAGTGGAGGAACCGCAATTTCATGATGTCTAATTAAACAGACGATCTCAGTGATATCATCCAATCATGCAATAATTCTAGAGATACATGAAGCAAGTCGCTAAGAAGTGTGATACAACACATACGTAGATCATGTGGTAATTATTCAGAGAAGGTGGCACCAACAGTTTTGCATGAAGATAATGCAATATGTATTCAAGGGCGAAATGACGAAATATATTTAACCAAAATTCTTCTCAAATCATGACTTACAGAAGAATTGTGATATTATTGTTCAACAAGTTCGTTCAAGCGACAATTTGGCGGATCTATTTACCAAGGCACTTCCTACCTCAACATTTAGGAAACGAAGTCACAACATTGGGATGCGTCGACTCAAAGAGCTCAAGTGATATAGTCATCAGAGGGAGACAATACGCGCTGCACTCTTTTTGTCCTTAGTCATGGTTTTGTCCCACTGGGTTTTCCTGACAAGGTTTTTAATGAGGCAGCATTCCTAAAGCGTATTAATAATATGGACATCCAAGAGGGAGTATTATGAATAATATTATGTGGATGTCCATATAACCCATAAGAGGCCCATGACCCAATTAGCTATTAGGGTTTTACCCTAATATTTATCTTATATATACTTCTTGTAATCTCCTACACTATAATTAATAGAAGAATACTTTCATTCCCTCTATTCTTGTTCACAACATATCACTTATAAAGCTCCTAATCTTCAAACTCAACATCAAATATCACTATTGTTTTAGTATATAAAGCTAGTCTAGGCTCTAATCACTAAAAATGACGTCCCATCCCAAAAAGAAAATAACAATAGAAGCAAATCAAGCCTTCCAATTGTTGCTACACATATCCCATCCCACAGACCCTACCAAGATAGATAGATAACATACTATTCGTCCAGAAGACCAGGCTTTATATGGACCACGTATATAGTAGACTTACAAGTCAATTTCAAAGAAAATGATATAGATTGTCGATTATAAACAAGTTGTGTGGAAAAAATGTGAACATGCTAAATTGCTAATGTAGACTCATGGCTCATGCACGTGAAAAGTGGTCCTTACGTAACAAAAAAGCCTTTCTAATTGTACTATTATAACCAAGTTGCGCTTACTCTGGTCACCAAAAACTTTTTATTCATTGCTATATCACTATAAAGGCTGCGAATTGCGAGCAACCTTTGCTCAAATCAAGCAGAAAGCCATGTGTTAGTCGATTGTTTCCTAGCAGCACTACTTACATTACACAAACAGAAAACCTATAATTTACAGCCTTTGCACAACATGGCTTAGCATCGTAACATATATAAACGTAAACCTTAACATGTATAGAACCAATTTGACTAAGCAAAGAACAAAATCGTGTACGATATACCAAAGAAATTAACATATATAGCATGTATGGTCAATACAAATAACATATCTATTATATCGAACATAATAACTTGTAGATATAGTGAAATCTTGCAGAAAAAAAGAGATTGATTGTTCAAGTACCTGTGTTCACTCCTTAAATAACATCATATTGCATTAGGTCCGGTTTTCATTTCCTTCTATATGAGTTCAACCTGGCCACACTCACATCTTCACACTCCTCCTACCATACAAACGGACCTTCGAAATCGACCTATTAAATGAATGCAAAAAAACGAAACCTTAATTAACAGCACAACAACGACAACAACAAAAACAGTATAGTGTAGATCACAGAAAATCTGAAATGCAGTTAATTAGAGAATTTGGAGACTAACCGTGTTATTATGCCCCGCATACGGTGGCTTTCGTACTTTGTAGACTGGTTGGTTACTCATTTGTTTGGAGTCAAACTATTATTAACCGGCTTGATTTAAGGGATTTTGATACAGTACATTACTACATGAATAAACGATCTGTTAGCTTATTTTTTGTTTAATAAACTTATTTCACTAGGCTTGTTTTTCAGGAACTTCTTTTTTCATATTATTTTCCATCTATCATATTTTTATGATATGAAGATGCAAAATAAAATTTTAAGTTAGAAAGTAGCTAGAGAAAATACATATGTTTTTCCGTTTCATGAACCGTGCTTATTTTTTATAAAAATAATTACATGTTTCGTTCACGTGGTTTACTTAAAATCACACTCGTCGAGTCGTCGTCCCTATTTGATTTTAATTACATCAGTGATACTTAATTTTCAAACTAGTTGCATTGATGGTCAACTTTTTCTCTTCTTTCACTTCAGCGTCACATCAGCATTATTCAACACATCACAACTTCCATCTTATTTGAGCCATAATGGTCACCACTTCTCTTATCATCACTAAAAATACTCACTTTATACAAATATACCCTACAAAATACCTTACACACAAATAAAATAAATAATAATAAGATGCACGGTACCCGAGTAACAAGCACACTCACCGCTCACTCTTCTTTTTTCATTGGGTCACGCATGACATGCGTGTTTCAATAGTGTAGCACGTGAGAAATAGAGATGAAGGATGACCGATCACACCGATTCCCTAGCGAAAACCTTTAAAATTAAAAACTTTAAGGGCCCGTTTGGTTTTAAGTGGGTTTAGGATTTGAATTTGGATTTGGATTCGGATTTGGATTTGAATTAAATAAGGAGTGAGAAAACTAATAATTGTTTTATCAATTAATTAATAAAAGAGTAAAGTCCTAAAAACATCCCTGTGGTTTGCCCCGTGGTGTTGTTTTCATCCCTAAACTTTTTTTTGGCACAAAATCATCCCTCCGTTAGTAAAGTTGGCACAAATACATCCCTCCGTTAGTAAAGTTGGCAAAAATACATCCCTCCGTTAGCAAATTCAGTTAATAAGGACTAACGGTGCAAATTTTTATCCGTTATTTGGACTGTAAAAAAATAAATAAGTATACCGTCGGACTCGTTTTTTCGTGCTCTTTCCAATGGTATGCTCGGGGAATTTTTTCGACTTAGTTTGGACCTCGAAAAATGCAAAAATCACCATTTTTTCTTTGTTTTTGCATTTTTCGAGGTATCAACCAAGTCGAAAAAATTCCCCGAGCATACCATTGGAAATAGCACGAAAAAACGAGTCCGACGGTATGCTCGGGGAATTTTTTTGACTTAGTTTGGACCTCGAAAAATGCAAAAACATAGAAAAAATGGTGATTTTCGCATTTTTCGAAGTCCAAACTAAGTCGAAAAAATCCTCCGAGCATACCATTGGAAAGAGCACGAAAAAATGAGTCCGACGGTATGCTCGGGGAATTTTTTTGACTTAGTTTGGACATCGAAAAAGGCAAAAACAAAGAAAAAACGATGATTTTCGCATTTTTCGAGGTTCAAACTAAGTCAAAAAAATTCCCCGAGCATACCATTGGAAAGAGCACGAAAAAACGAGTCCGACGGTATACTTATTTATTTTTTTACAGTCCAGATAACGGAGAAAAATTTGCACCGTTAGTCCTTATTAACTGAATTTGCTAACGGAGGGATGTATTTGTGCCAACTTTACTAACGGAGGGATGTATTTGTGCCAACTTTACTAACGGAGGGATGATTTTGTGCCAAAAAAAAGTTTAGGGATGAAAACAACACCACGGGGCAAACCACAGGGATGTTTTTAGGACTTTACTCTTAATAAAAAATACATTAGGTTATATGAAAAGTTCAAATAAGACAAAGAAAAGTGGTACTGGGTATTCAATTTGTATGGCTGAGAGCAAAATCCGAATTACAAGAGAGAAAACCTTACTAATTTAGTGGGGCTAGATTTAGGCATGAGACCGGCGCGTGAGACCAAGCTAGAGCTACCAAACAATGAAATTCTAATATCTTTCATCCTAAACCCTTCAACCCGTGTACCAAACGCACCCTAAGTCTATTTCATAACTTTTAGCTTTTACAAGCTCAGGCTACCTATAAATACGTTTTAGTCAAAAAAACTTAAAACTAAAAACTCAAAAGTGACTATAAATGTGAAATACCAGTCCGTTGGGTACAGAGTAATGGATCATGTCCAAGGCTTGTCGCAAGCATTGATATGTTATGCTCTGGGCTTAATTTCTTGACCCATGAAAGTGGGCTTTCTTGAAAGAAGATTTTTTAATTTTCATAAGTATTTGCGTCATTTATTTCTCGTTTCATAAGTAGGATGTGTAACGGTACGATTTGAATTGCATTTCAGGCTTTCAGCAGTACTCAACATTCGAGAAGGGGTGAAGAAAATTGAGTTAGATAGTGGCAATTTCGACTTAATCTGGAGCCAAACTATACTCTCGCTACTTATTTAAACTATTTCTTCGCTAAAATGTCTTCATTGAATTAAATAAAAGGTCTAACCGGACCATATCTTTATCTAACAAGACAGTACCAAATCGTACTATACCAAAAACTAGGTTTTTATAACCTTGATTATGTTTAATTAGTAGGCAATAGTTTTGGCGAAAAAATGAGAAAGAACCACTACTGAATATGTGTAGATAGTTGGCGATTAGCATATGCGCCAATGTAAGATTTTCAAATTCCTTTTTTATATTAGCTTACACATTAAAAAGACATGTCATCATCTTAGGTATATCTGGCGAAATGTAAAGTATTACTAGTAGTTATCAGTAGCTGTTTGCTTTATAAAAGTGTTAATAACGTAATTGTAGCTCTAATTATAATGTGGCAAATGACGTAAAAACCGTATACCCATTAAAAAAAATTAATTAAAAAAACTTGACAGCATATATGTAATTTAATAAGCATAACGCTAGCAGCAACATTTTAATGCTTTCTCAGAAAGTGTTTTGAAAATGAGCAGTTATACCTCGGGCATGTTTGGCAAGAGGCTTATAAGGGCTTATCAGAGCTTGGGCTTTTAAAGTGAACCGACTTATAAAATAAGTCTCGTTTGTTACACAGGCTTATAGAGGCTTATGGCTTATAAATAAACCATAATCATCCATAAGCCTAAGCCCGTAAAAAGAGGCTTATAGGAGCTTATAGATAGTTAAATTAATTAAATACCTTTAAAAATATAATGAATTATCATGTAAAAACTGAAGAAATATGTAAATTTAATTTGATATATTTTTATATGATTTAACATTAATTAGATTCAGCTACAATTAATTTGTCAAACAGCTTTATAAAAATATAAGTCTCAACTTTCGATTTATAATATAAACCTCAGCTACATCTGCAGTCTCAGCTTCATCCCATTGTGTTAAACATACCCGATATGCAAATATTAGGTAACTAAACAAACTTTGCATTTAAAACGCTAGTTGCTCAAAATACTTTAAATTGCTTGCTGACAAACATGACTTTAGAGTTAGGTGGTGTTTGTTTTTTAAAAGGCTCTGAATCTGAATCTGAACCGCATATCTGAATCTGAATCTGAATCTGAGGCGTAAATGTCTAAATCTGACCGTATCTGAAAGGTGAAAAAAAAACTCATGTTTGAACCGCACATTTGCTTGCTCGTACTATTTTTTTTTTTTTTTTTTTTTTGTCAGCAAGATGCAACAAGAAGCATTCAGACACCCCTCTCATGTATAAACCATTAAGATCTTACTGCCTCTGAACGCGTCTGAACGAGAAAAAAAAACAAACGGTCTAAACGAGCACAATGTCTGACCGCGTCTGAACGGTTCAGATTAAGATGCTGTTAAGAGCCTCTTTATGAAAAAACAAACACCACACTAGTATATCCAATGCTCAATATTTTTTTCTCTCGGAAAGCCACAGTTGAATTAGTTGTCGTTTTTGTCAAACTTGACTCATCTTCTTCAATTTTCTGGACCAAAAATTATTAAAATAAAATGTTAAAACAATTTCATGTGGTCACCAGGATAGTTACGTTTCAATAACATGATTTATGTAACACGTTAAAAAAATTAATCGTTCTACCCATCCAATAATATTAAATTATTGAACAAACAAATTTCAAATGTCATATAATAAGTTAATAAGTGATTGATACTTTAACATAAACTCATTTATCAAATATTACTTTTGTCTTGAGTGAGAATGAACATTAAACGTGTCGATTTGTGGTGAGTTCTTTATGCTTTATTGACTTGGCGAATGATGCACAATTGGTTTCATATTCTAATTGATTGATTATCTCACGGACAAACCCACTTATTATCCGACAAACCTACTTTGCATCAATCAAGTCTTGTGATTGTTATGTTTTCTTTCGATCGGAATTGATTTGCACACGATTACAATTAATTGTGACACTTCAAAAAGTGTATTAAATACTTATACAGTTATCATCTTGTTTTATATGCTTGTATTATGAAATATGCAAATAATAAAGTTGAGTGTGCAAATAATCACCCTTTCTAATATAATATTATTCACATAATAAGATAAATACGATAATTTATTTAAATAGTTTTAATACGACACTTAGTAAACTATACCAAAGTTTATGAGATAGAGACAACTATACAAACCTCTTCTATTAAATAACCATCACGTATATGATTCTGACTACGGTATAGGATTATAGAAAGTTTACGTAGGTCAAAATGTTAAAAGTTGAATGTGCAAATGACCCTTTCTAATAAAATATTGTTCACATAATAAGATAAATACGATATTTATTTAAATAGTTTTAATACAACACTTAGTAAACTATACCAAAGTTTATGAGATAGGGACAACTATACAAACCTCTTCTATTAAATAACCATCACGTATATGATTCTGACTACGGTATAGGATTATAGAAAGTTTACGTAGGTCAAAATGTTAAATTATACCTATTATGTTCGCTAGCTAGCCATGCATGTGTACATACATATAATATTTGTCCTTTTGTAAAGTAAAACTGTTATTTTAATTCGTCTTTTGAACAAGTTGTGTATACACGACAGAACAAGTCTTGTTTTCGAAAGCAAATAATAATTGTGTGGTTTTTCTCTTTCATCCATGATTCTAATCTATGTTCAATGATTTCCAAAAAACACGGAAACAGAGAAACATCACTGCTCATGTCAAATGAGAAAGTCGAGCCTTTTTTACACAGTTATTGCTTAATCGATATTATTTTTTGGCCGTAAATATTTATCCAACAACATTTGAGCTATGATTTCTTGTGAGTTTTTAAACACATTTTACCACTAGGAAACCTTGATTGTTTGTTACACTTATAATTAAATAAAGACTAAAATACACCGTTGACCTTAAAATTGTCACTGCGCTTCGCGATGGGACAAACAAAGGCATTATCATCGCCGGAGGTCCAAAACATGGGCTTTATATGCCAAACTCGTCCCTTGACCATTAACGCCGATGTCAACGTCCCGTTATACTCCAGAAAACCCCGTTATCCTGCTACTGTTGAGGGTAGAAAAGTCTTTTTACTTGATGTACTATAGCATATGTCTTGTCCAATTTCCCGCCATTATGTAAAATATAACGAAGTTGTGTACTCATTGCTCATCCCCAAACTTGTTTTGGAAGCCTATCCAAAAAACCCTAATGCAATGTCAATCATCAAATCAAATAATCTAAGTAAGAAAATAACAAACACCAACCTTGGATTTACTCTATGGCGAATAAGAGAATATCTTTTCTTTGATGACCATGAAATTGAGGAAAAAGCTGCAATCAGGAGATATTGTAAGTGTTTTTTGGTTATGGTCTATTACAATCATATGTTAGTACCACTGTTTAAGTTATTCCCCTTTTAGGTAACTTTATCTTAACATTGTTTTTGTACATTTTTTATACAGCGGGTCAACCAGGATCCTTTAGCATGAGGTTCCATTATGAAGGTACATTCAAATACTTTCCAGGTAGAATATATCAAAGAGGCAAGAAATGTCTTGTTGATCATGTGGAAATAAAAGAGGTATATGTTGATGAAATGGATGCTCTCATGACCCAAATCGGTTATGAGATTGGACAAACCAATTATTTCTACTTTCTTAAGCCTGGTTGTACATTGGACGACGGTTTGTTTACTTTGCGTGAAGCTGCTAATGTTGAGTTGTTGAAAGATCTTGTCATAGAGCATAAGTTGATAGATGTCTATGTGAAAATAGGGAAGACAATATTAGAACTTTCTGAAATGTCCCCACAATCAATTAAGACTGTGTTTTAGGAGATTGTAAAACCTGGAAATCTAAAACCTGATTAAAGACTAAAATATCCTTGGAATCGAAATTTATAAAATACGTAAAATACATTTATATCATTTAACGAAATTTAAAACTTAACTTGAGAATAATTAAACCTAACTATAATGTGTATGTGATCGATTTTGGTACGACGAAGATTTAACGTCTCGCGTAATTAACTTGGGCCGCATTTGTGTTTTTCGATGGATCAAGGGCCGAAGCCCATATGGCGTGCGTTTGGTTGTGTTCGGTTGGGCCAAGCCGAAACCCAAGACCCTCCTCAAGCCTAACTAAAAATGATACCACCTATATATACACTACATTTACAAGAAAAGTGAAACCCTAGTTTTGTTGCCTCTCTTTTTCTTTTTCTTCCTACTCGGCCGAATACCAACAACCCTTTGGTGTCGAGTTTTTGCTTCAACCAAGTTAAGGTATAACATGTTCTCGTCTTCCTTTGATGTACCTTACGTTAATATATTGTAATATGTTTTGTTTAGTCGAGGTTTGCGTTTTATTTTTGTGGCCGAACCGTGTGAAACCAAACAAGGCAAACCCTAATGATTTAAACCTTAAAAGTATGAAAGAGCTATGTACGTAATATGTATTATTGAATCGGGTCATGAATACGTCGAATTACATAAGGACCGAACCATATATATTAAAACCGAACCATGTATATGTTCGGCCAAAGTGTAAAACTTAATAACTTGAATATGTAAAGTACGTAGATGAGTTAAGACTTGCGTAATAACCTATTAGCCGAAACCCTAGATTGAACCGAACCACATATAGAGTTTTGAACATGTATTAAACGAGTAAAGATCATGTAAACATAAACCCTAGTTTGAATATGTGAACCGAATAAGGTATGCCAAACCCTAATGGTTGTGAATCGTGTCTCATATGCGTGCGTAATTATAAGTCAAGAGAACTTGTAAATGTTAAACGTGTAATTAATCTGAGTAATAAGTAACTGGTATGTCACATAAAATCATAAACGTGTATGGTGAAACATAAAAAGGAAAGATTGTTTTCATTACGTGTTAGGTTAAGTAACGAGTCATTAAAAGACGTAACATGTAAGTAAATGCATATTAATGAGATATTAAAGAATGAGAAAACCCTAGAACATAAATGAGAGTTGATTAGGGTTTGAAGCTAAGTATATTAATTCATTATTTCATGTGTGAGTTATGACGTTTAAACTATTTTCACATTTAACCCTAAACTTTAATAAACGACATAATGAACCTTAATCTACGATATTGTTTATAAAACACTTAAGTCTTATTTAATTATAAAACCCTAAAGTATTAAGATCAATAAATATATTAAGTATGAACGCCAAATATTAAAAGATTATTTCGACGATTATGGAATCATAAATAACATGTACGACCGTTAATGTGTATAGGTTCTGTGAAGAAGGAGTAATCCTTTGCTTTCCTTGTTTCTGCTTTTCGATCATTGCTTTGGAATAAGGTACAGATATTCTAACCTTTTCAGTAAAGGTTTCTTATAACGTTTTCTTTTCGTTAGCTTTTGTATTAGGATTTCCTAAGCCTTTGCCCTAATGTGTCTATTTGAGTTGTTGCTTATCTGAACTTTGATTTTTGAATCATAAAACATTAATTTTGGACTATATGATATGAAGACTTTGATTTTGAAAACATGATTAAACATTTGATAAAGTATGATCTATGTCAGTTATGACATTCTAATTTGACTTAAGATAGTTTGACACCCGAGCCAATTATTAACTAGTCATGGGGGTTCCATGTCCGTGTCAGTGATGCACTTCTGACATGACTCTAGGGTAGTAGAGTGAAGTTCTGCCACGTCCCTTATCTGTTATTTGTTATGAGCTCAAGTTATATTATATTATCAATATATGTTTGTGGGGCGTATGGGTGCATCCTAGATCTGTTATATGTTATATATTATATGTTATATGCTATATGTTATCTGATGATTGATGCTGCGTGCATGCACGTCCTTCATAACTCTGGTAGGTCTCCCCTACAAATGTTGCCTTATGTGAATATGAATATGTTTATGATATGGCATATGTGTTTGGGCTCGAGGTAGTTAGCTATAAACTTATTCTATTATCCTGATTTATCTTTTGAAATGATTATGATTTTACTATCTTTCTTTCACTATATCTCGTATTCGTTTTCGTTTCGTATTCGTTTTGCTTGTATATCTGTTCACTGGGCTTTTGAAGCTCAGCCGCATTTCTTTTCTTTCGCGGCAGGTATCTAAGCATTGGAGCTGGGTATTGCTTTGGGATGAGTGCTGTGTGGACTTACCTTAGAGATTTTAGCTTTGATCTTATGATGCCATTTAAGACTTTATATTTTAGACTTTTCGTTTGGAGTTTATTTTTCCGCTGGGACCTATGTATTTGAAGTCATTTTGACTTGGATTATTTCAATATTTATGTTGAGATTTCTTTTGGATATTTATGTTTGCTTTGATATGACACCATTACTTGTGATTCCTTTACCCTTGTCGGGTTGGGGCGTTACAATTTATGGCATCAGAGCCCAGGTTTACGACTTGTAGTCAGGACCTGTGACATATGGAGCCTAGGTTTTGAGACCTTAGAGCTTAGGATATGACCTGTGAGGATTTGGGTAGACTTTAGGATTCCTTCTGCGTACTTCCATTTCGTATCTCACCTTTGTTCATTTTGCTAATCGTTTGAATATCGTTCAGATGGTTCGAACTCGTACTACCGGTAGCGTGGATGGAGACGATGATGCTACTAACATGGATGCTGCGATTGCTAATGCTCTCAACACTCTTTTCCCTGGTCTTACTACACCTGAGATGATGGAACAGGTGATCAATAACATTCGTAATCAGAATGGTGCTTCGGGTAGTGGTGGAGGAAATCAACCCGTCGGTATTCACACTTGGCTCGAGCGTTTCGGTAAGCTCAAGCCTCTTTCGTTTAGCACTGCTGCTACTCCTACTGAGGCCGAGGACTGGATCACTCATATTGAGAAGCTGTTTGAAGTACTGGGTTGTGGAGACGAGTTTAAGACTCGTTTGGCTGCATTCAAATTGGAAGGTGATGCTTTAAATTGGTGGAAGGCACTCAAACAAGCAAGAGGAGGAGATGCATTTGCTGTTACTTGTACCTGGACTGAGTTTCGGACTATCTTCTATAACCGTTACTTCCCTGATGCTGAGCAGCAAAGGTATGAGAGGGATTATCAGGCAATCTACCAGCTGGATCATGAGAATTCCAATGAGTACATGAGTAGGTTTATGAGGCTGGTAAGTTTTGTGGGAGCGATTGCTGGAGATGGTAGGCGTCAAGCTAAGCACTTCAAGTGGGGACTGAAGAAGTGGGTGTTGGACCGACTACTTAATATTGAGTATGAGAATGTGTCGGCCTGCAATGACGCAGCTCGTAACATTGAGATCTTTCATGAGGTTTCGGGTTCCAACAAGCGTAATCGCGATGGTGATCGGATTCAAGGTAGGACTCAAGGCAATGACTATAAGGGAAATTCTGGTAGGAGTTATGATTCGAGGGGTCAAGTGGATAGGAGTTATGATCAGCGGGGTCAGTCAGGAAGGAATGTTGACACTGGGCGCCCTGAGACGAGGAGTCAAGATAATAGAAATGCTGGTAGGAATGGAAATGATCGTCAGAACCAAGGTAACAATAACCAGCGTTTCAACAAGGATCAGTCAACTCGAGGATCAAATCAGGGTCGTGCTTCAGGATCTTCAGGTCAACAGAGGACAGCTGAGGTTTTGCCTCCCCCACCTATCTGTACTACTTGTGGAAAGGCTCATCCGGGACAGTGTTTCAAGGCCACTGGTGGTTGTTTTGCTTGTGGCTCCATTGCTCACAAGATTAAAGATTACCCTAAGAAGAACCCGGCGATTCCTGGAAACTACATCAAGCCGCCGACTACTACTGGACGTGTTTATGCTACTACTCGTAACCAGGCTGAACGCACTTCAGGTACCATTACGGGCACTCTTTTCATTGATGATTATGCCGTCTTCATTTTATTTGATACCGGTGCCACACACTCCATTATATCTATCACATTTGCTAAGAAACTTAATATGAAGCCCAAACCGTTAACAAATCACTTATCGATTTCTACGCCTATGAAGAACCACGTGATCATTGATCATAAATACGTTAAGTGTCCTCTTCGTTTTGATGATCGTATTCGCTTTGCAAATCTGTATCCTCTCGATATGGTCGACTTTGATATCATTCTAGGCATGGATTGGTTGGCTTATCATAGGGCTTCAATTGACTGCTATGCTAGAACGGTGATCTTTGGAGACGTAAAACATCCCGAATTCGTTTATCATGGTTCTCAACCTCTCAAATCTGTTAAGCTCATTTCCGCTATGAAGGCACGGACCATGATTGCTCATGGATGCCAAGGTTTTCTAGCATCTGTTAAGGACACATCTTTGGAGAGTCCTAACATTGAAAATCTTTCGGTTGTTTGCGAATTTACCGACGTTTTTCCCGATGAACTCCCTGGTCTTCCCCCAGCTAGAGAAGTTGAGTTTAGCATTGAGTTAATTCCTGGTGCTGAACCGATTTCGAAGGCCCCGTATCGCATGGCACCTGTAGAACTGAAGGAGTTGAAGGAACAGCTGCAAGAGATGATAGAAAATGGATTTATTCGCCCCAGTGTTTCTCCATGGGGTGCACCTGTCTTGTTTGTGAAGAAGAAGGATGGAAGCATGCGTCTATGTATCGACTACCGTGAACTCAATCGTATTACCATTCGTAACCGTTATCCTCTGCCGCGTATTGATGATTTGTTTGATCAGCTACAAGGAGCTAAGTTCTTTTCAAAGATTGACCTAAGGTCTGGTTATCATCAGTTACGTGTGAAGGAGCAAGATGTTCCTAAGACCGTGTTTCGTACCAGATATGGTCATTACGAATTCCTCGTTATGCCTTTTGGTTTGACCAATGCGCCTGCTGTGTTTATAGACCTAATGAATCGTGTTTTTCATGAGTTCCTCGACAAGTTCGTTATTGTTTTCATCGACGACATTTTAGTTTACTCCAAGTCTGAAGAAGAGCATGAAGAACATCTCCGGATAGTTTTGGAGATTTTGAGGAAGAAGAAGTTGTACGCCAAATTTTCGAAGTGCGAATTTTGGTTAAGACAAGTCGCTTTCCTTGGTCATATTGTATCAGCTGATAGTATCACCATGGATCCGTCTAAAGTTGAGGCTATCACTAAATGGCCAAGACCTACGACAGTGACTGAGGTCAGGAGTTTTCTTGGACTTGCTGGTTACTACAGACGTTTTGTTGAAGGTTTCTCTAGCTTAGCTCTACCCCTAACCCAACTGATGAGAAAAGGTGAAAAGTTTGTATAGACGGATGAACGAGAGAAGAGCTTTGAAGAGTTGAAACGGAGATTGGTGTCCGCCCCTATTTTGACTCTTCTAACTGGTTCTGGAGGATTTCAAATTTACAGTGATGCATCTAAGAAAGGATTAGGCTGTGTTTTGATGCAACATGGAAAGGTAATAGCTTATGCTTCGAGGCAGCTAAAACCTTATGAGGAGAATTACCCAACTCATGACCTTGAGTTAGCCGCAGTGGTGTTCGCGTTGAAGATCTGGAGACATTACTTGTATGGAGAGGCGTGTGATATATTCACTGATCATAAGAGTCTCAAGTATATTTTCACTCAGAAGGAACTTAACATGAGACAAAGAAGATGGTTAGAACTTCTTAAGGATTATGACACCAACATTCAGTACCATCCAGGTAAGGCTAATGTAGTTGCTGACGCACTTAGCCGGAAATCAGGCATTCTTGCAAGTATCAAGATTGAGCCTAGGATTATTAGTGACTTAGAGAGTTTGGATGTTGAGTTATGTGTACGAGGTTTTGATGGATACTGGGCTAGTATGAAGGTGGAGTCGAGCCTTATACTGCAAATTAAAGAAGCTCAGAAAGATGACGGCGAGCTGTGGGCCGTGGCGCAAAATGTTGAAGAAGGTAAACAGACGGAGTTTAAGGTTGATAATGACGGTATTGTATGGTATGGAGATAGGCTTTGTGTTCCTAATGATCAGGTACTTCGTGAGAAAGTTATGACTGAAGCTCATAGTTCTCCTTTCACTATCCATCCTGGTTCTACCAAGATGTATAGGGATTTGAAGCAGTACTTTTGGTGGAATGGCATGAAGCAAGATGTGGCGACGTTTGTGTCGAAGTGTATGATTTGTCAGCAGGTTAAGATTGAACATCAAAGGGCTAGTAGATTGTTACAGCCATTGGATATTCCAACATGGAAGTGGGATAAGATATCTATGGATTTTGTGACTGGACTACCTCTTACTCGGAAGAAGCATGATGCGATTTGGGTAGTTGTTGATCGACTAACCAAATCTGCTCATTTCTTGCCAATCAGAAAGGATTATGGTATTGGGAGATTGGCGGAGATTTTTCAACAAGAGATCGTTAGACTTCATGGTACTCCGGCATCTATTGTGTCCGACAGAGATCCGCGTTTTACTTCTCGTTTCTGGAAAGGTTTGCAAAAAGCTTGGGGTACTCGACTTAATTTTAGTACGGCATTTCATCCTCAAACAGATGGTCAGTCAGAGA
Source organism: Chrysanthemum seticuspe (assembly GCA_019973895.1). Classification (NCBI taxonomy): domain Eukaryota; kingdom Viridiplantae; phylum Streptophyta; class Magnoliopsida; order Asterales; family Asteraceae; genus Chrysanthemum; species Chrysanthemum seticuspe. The sequence continues at coordinate 296,647,994 of BPTQ01000005.1, forward strand.
GGACTATTCAGACCTTAGAGGATATGCTAAGGGCTTGTGCGTTAGAATGGACTGGCAGTTGGGATGAATATTTATGTTTAGTAGAGTTTGCCTACAACACCAGTTGGCATGCTAGCATTAAGGCGGCACCGTTTGAACTTCTTTATGGAAGGAAATGTAGAGAACCTATTTGCTGGGATGAAGTAGGTGAGCGCTTGATTGAAGGTCCGGAAATGATCGAGATCACTAATGAGAAAGTAGCTGTTGCTAGAGAAAAGTTGAAGGAAGCTAGGTCTCATCAGAAAATTTATGCCGACAAGCATCGCCGTGATTTAGAATTTCGGGTTGGAGATCGTGTATTTTTGAAAGTTTCGCCGTTTAGAGGTGTGAAACGTTTTGGAATCAAGGGCAAGCTCAGTCCTCGATTTATCGGACCTTTTGAAATTCTGGAACGTATAGGAGAAGTTTCGTATCGATTAGCACTTCCGCCTCAGTTATCGCATGTTCATGACGTTTTTCATGTATCACTCCTAAGGGGATACAACTATCATCCGTTACACGTTGCTTCTTATCCGTTTGATCAAATTCAATCCGATATGTCCTTATCTGAAGAACCGGAAGCTATTTTAGCAAGGCAAGAAAGAGTCATGAGAAATAAAGTCATTCCATTCGTTAAGATTCTTTGGAAAAATCATCCGGAACGTGAGGCTACTTGGGAAACCGAGGAGTCGATGCGCGCTAGTTATCCTCATTTCTTTGAATAGTTTGGTATGTTCTCATTTCGTTTTCGTTTTCATTTCGTTTTATTTCAATTTTCGAGGACAAAAATTTTCTTTAGAGGGGAAGAATTGTAAAACCTGGAAATCTAAAACCTGATTAAAGACTAAAATACCCTTGGAATCGAAATTTATAAAATACGTAAAATACATTTATATCATTTAACGAAATTTAAAACTTAACTTGAGAATAATTAAACCTAACTATAATGTGTATGTGATCGATTTTGGTACGACGAAGATTTAACGTCTCGCGTAATTAACTTGGGCCGCATTTGTGTTTTTCGATGGATCAAGGGCCGAAGCCCATATGGCGTGCGTTTGGTTGTGTTCGGTTGGGCCAAGCCGAAACCCAAGACCCTCCTCAAGCCTAACTAAAAATGATACCACCTATATATACACTACATTTACAAGAAAAGTGAAACCCTAGTTTTGTTGCCTCTCTTTTTCTTTTTCTTCCTACTCGGCCGAATACCAACAACCCTTTGGTGTCGAGTTTTTGCTTCAACCAAGTTAAGGTATAACATGTTCTCGTCTTCCTTTGATGTACCTTACGTTAATATATTGTAATATGTTTTGTTTAGTCGAGGTTTGCGTTTTATTTTTGTGGCCGAACCGTGTGAAACCAACAAGGCAAACCCTAATGATTTAAACCTTAAAAGTATGAAAGAGCTATGTACGTAATATGTATTATTGAATCGGGTCATGAATACGTCGAATTACATAAGGACCGAACCATATATATTAAAACCGAACCATGTATATGTTCGGCCAAAGTGTAAAACTTAATAACTTGAATATGTAAAGTACGTAGATGAGTTAAGACTTGCGTAATAACCTATTAGCCGAAACCCTAGATTGAACCGAACCACATATAGAGTTTTGAACATGTATTAAACGAGTAAAGATCATGTAAACATAAACCCTAGTTTGAATATGTGAACCGAATAAGGTATGCCAAACCCTAATGGTTGTGAATCGTGTCTCATATGCGTGCGTAATTATAAGTCAAGAGAACTTGTAAATGTTAAACGTGTAATTAATCTGAGTAATAAGTAACTGGTATGTCACATAAAATCATAAACGTGTATGGTGAAACATAAAAAGGAAAGATTGTTTTCATTACGTGTTAGGTTAAGTAACGAGTCATTAAAAGACGTAACATGTAAGTAAATGCATATTAATGAGATATTAAAGAATGAGAAAACCCTAGAACATAAATGAGAGTTGATTAGGGTTTGAAGCTAAGTATATTAATTCATTATTTCATGTGTGAGTTATGACGTTTAAACTATTTTCACATTTAACCCTAAACTTTAATAAACGACATAATGAACCTTAATCTACGATATTGTTTATAAAACACTTAAGTCTTATTTAATTATAAAACCCTAAAGTATTAAGATCAATAAATATATTAAGTATGAACGCCAAATATTAAAAGATTATTTCGACGATTATGGAATCGTAAATAACATGTACGACCGTTAATGTGTATAGGTTCTGTGAAGAAGGAGTAATCCTTTGCTTTCCTTGTTTCTGCTTTTCGATCATTGCTTTGGAATAAGATACAAATATTCTGACCTTTTCAGTAAAGGTTTCTTATAACGTTTTCTTTTCGTTAGCTTTTGTATTAGGATTTCCTAAGCCTTTGCTATGAACCCTAATGTGTCTATTTGAGCTGTTGCTTATCTGAACTTTGATTTTTGAATCATAAAACATTAATTTTGGACTATATGATATGAAGACTTTGATTTTGAAAACATGATTAAACATTTGATAAAGTATGATCTATGTCAGTTATGACATTCTAATTTGACTTTAGATAGTTTGACACCCGAGCCAATTATTAACTAGTCATGGGGGTTCCATGTCCGTGTCAGTGATGCACTTCTGACATGACTCTAGGGCAGTAGAGTGAAGTTCTGCCACGTCCCTTATCTGTTATTTGTTATGAGCTCAAGTTATATTATATTATCAATATATGTTTGTGGGGCGTATGGGTGCATCCTAGATCTGTTATATGTTATATATTATATGTTATATGCTATATGTTATCTGATGATTGATGCTGCGTACATGCACGTCCTTCATAACTCTGGTAGGTCTCCCCTACAAATGTTGCCTTATGTGAATATGAATATGTTTATGATATGGCATATGTGTTTGGGCTCGAGGTAGTTAGCTATAAACTTATTCTATTATCCTGATTTATCTTTTGAAATGATTATGATTTTACTATCTTTCTTTCACTATATCTCGTATTTGTTTTCGTTTCGTATTCGTTTTGCTTGTATATCTGTTCACATGGGCTTTTGAAGCTCAGCCGCATTTCTTTTCTTCCGCGGCAGGTATCTAAGCATTGGAGTTGGGTATTGCTTTGGGATGAGTGCTGTGTGGACTTACCTTAGAGATTTTAGCTTTGATCTTATGATGCCATTTAAGACTTTATATTTTAGACTTTTCGTTTGGAGTTTATTTTTCCGCTGGGACCTATGTATTTGAAGTCATTTTGACTTGGATTATTTCAATCTTTATGTTGAGATTTCTTTTGGATATTTATGTTTGCTTTGATATGACACCATTACTTGTGATTCCTTTGCCCTTGTCGGGTTGGGGCGTTACAGAGATGGATGAAGATAGGAAAAAAGTTGCTATTGCGGCTATTCAATCTTGTTGTAGACGATTGGTGTTAGATGATCTTGATAATGAACCTGACCTATATCCTTTTATCCAACTTACACAAGTGCCTATGGACGTCAATGATATTGGTGAATCTAGCAATTTGCCAAACATTGAGCCTGTATTTTCCACCCTAGACACATCATTTGCTAGCCAACCTGTTCATAACAGTGAGCGTGCTTTAGTACTTATGGATGAGGACAATGCTATTAAAGAGCCTGATAATCTTGAGGTTAATCTGTTCCGAGTGAATCAGGGGAAGCACTTAGATAAGGTAGGAAGAGGACTAGTTGATGTCAATAACAGGTTTGAGGAGCCTGATAATTTTTAGGTTAATCTGTTTCAATTGACTCAAGAGAAGCACTTAGACAAAGCAGGAAGAGCACTAGTTGATGTCAATAACAGGTTTGAGGAGCCTGATGTGGATGTAACTCTGTTTCAAATGACTCAGGATAACAGGGAAGAGGATCATGTTGTTGATGTTACTGTATCACAAGTGAGTGACACTAGTGACTTAGGCATTGCAGTTGATGATTCAATTCAAGCAAATGAAGAGAATACTTGTCATGAGAATGATGCACAACTTGCTATGGTCCAAGTAGGTCAGAGTAATGAGTTAGGTGAAGTAGGAACAACCAGTAATATAAGTGATAACATGTAGTTGGAAAATGATTTACCTGTGATGGTTGATGATGTCTTTTGCAGTGAGTATGTTTCTCTCCAACAGACAGACTTTGCAAATGGAGTCTATACCACATTCTTCTATTCTGGTCAGGAGTTTGCTACTGCAGTGGAAGTGATACGCGTACAACGTGCGTTCGGGGGTCAAAGGAACTTCCTTTTCGTCGAGCAAGTTTTCAACACCCTAGGCAGTGAACCTAATCGTTGTAGTGTAGTATTAGGGTAAGCCTGGGGAATTGATATCGTTCTCTAGGGGAATAGGAATGCTAGTGAGAAATTACTACGCTAAGGTTGGGGTTGAGGAAGATTATTTTTTTATCTTTTTTATATTTTTTTAGAAAATTGAAAGGGACGAATCTCGGGGTATTGGATTTGGGAGGTGATATTTCTATCGATTACTCTACTTATCTAATTATCTAATTAACTAAACTAAGGTGGGTGTAGTCTATGTCTATTGTTGTATGCTCTTATGATGATTAAAGATGTGTTTACTTAGATACTATTACTCCCTAGTTATCTCCTATTGATGGTTGAATTGTCACGTCCTTATTCTTAACGCGTTGTGTCTTCTAAGGTCATAGGGTTTGCGTTTTTCCCTAACTCTTTGAGACTACCTTAAGGTTATTGCCTACGAAATCTCTAGGATTCATAAACTAACTCTAAGGTTATCTTTGAATGTTTAGACTACAATAACTCTAGGTGATTATAAACTAATGTTCACAAAGATTACTCAAGCATTAAAAACACAATGAATGACCTATCGCAATACTAGGTCAATCACAATTAAGATAAGAGACAACTAATCAATATTCAATACCTAGGTTTCATAGATCCATGTAAACACACAAGTAAATTAGTCGGACATGGAAAACATGCAAGCATACACAAAAACAATTGAAGACATAATTGAATTAATGAAGCAAATCACTTATCTTGTTGTAAAATAGGGTATGGAACCCTAAGATACTGCCCAAGACAGCCAACGTTCGGTTTAGGTTTTACTCCACAAAACTACCTCTCTAAAATACTAAAAATTCGAATTCTATATATAGAGTTACAATATGCGACGGCGTCACTCTTTAATGGTGACGTCGTCTGGTCGCCGCCATTAGGTTTTCGTCTTGGCCACGTCAACTCTATGACGGCGTCACCTTATGCTTGTGACGCCGTCGGCTTCATCTTCTGACGCCGTCGGGATCCAAATCTAGGTCGTTTGAGTTGTGATGCCCTACTCTTTTAAACCTGATGCCGTCAAGTGCAAAATAGCAATTTGCTCTCTGAGTCGTCTCAAGGTGTGTCGCTACGGCGTCGTGAATTGGCTGTGACGCCGTCCCCTTCAGTTCCAGCAGCTTGAGTGTCTCGATTGGCCATTTTCTTCGTATATTCGCGCCTTTTCGTCCGAATAAGTGTCATTCCAGCAATTTGCCTTCAAGAGACCTAAAAAGTGAAGGAATGAAATTAAGTAGTAACGGATACAAAAATGATCAATTAAGGGCTTAAATGACCCCTCAAAAGTGTACCTTTTAAATCCTTATCAAATATCCCTACACTTGGTATTTGCTTGTCCTCAAGCAAATGTGCTTTTGGCCAATTAATTTATAAGTTAGGGGTCATGAAACATTAGTTTAGAATAATTCACAACACGTATAAGCCCCGCAAAAGTCATAACAAGCACGGAAATTACATACTAGCACCTCACAAGTGGTGTTTGGATACTCTCATCTCTCGGGTGTATATGTAATATATCAAGTTGGAAATGGAAGATAAACACTCATTAACCGGTCCTAGTACATAGATTACCATAGGCTTGAGACTAGATCAAACCTGCATCGCATTGGCGTAAGCACCTAGGAAAAACTATCCAAGATGTCTTTTAAAGGGTTGTAACGTTAGGATTACGGTAGGGAAACAAAGGGTTTGGTGGGATAGGCGATTTAGTGGTGGCAAGTCAAAAATCTTTATGTTACAAGCATGAGAAGAATGGCGTTACTAAGCCAAGACTCGACACTCTAAACTCTAGATAAATTGAAACAAACAAACATAAATTTAAAGATAGATGTAGGATGGTAGCCTAATGCAGGTTTTAATGACCAGGTTTTAATATTTATAAAGTCTCGTTATACCTATGGTCTACCCTAGTGCACTAACGGGCAGTGTACCCGGTCGTGTGTAGTGTAGTAATCGATAAAGCCGAGGTCGTCCCAAGAGCTATGTGTGTTGGATTATTACTAAGTCTAGGTGTCACAGATTAATAATGGTTTCGATAGGGATTTAGTTAATTAAACTACTAAAGCAGAATAAAGCAAATAAAAGCAAATAAAGGATAAAGGGAAATCAATAGAGGAGAGTGGTGTTAACCTAGTTAATCCTCCTAGCTAGTTATGTCTACGTCTATTTACTTCGAATTACTTCAGGTGGGGTCAAAGTCGAGAGGGCAACATTTGGTCAATTCACCCTAACCTATCAGCAAAGATGCCACCACAGGAGAAGTCAGGTGTCCCCTCATAAGTCTTGTTGTTCCTGGTCCCCTAAGCCAAGTCATTAAGTACCGCTACATGCTAGATTTATAATAGTGAATGCCCGGCCGTTAGGAACTTATACACGCACCCCCTAATTCTTAAGTTCATCCAAACGATAGGTGATCAGTTGGTCAAACCGCACAAGTAGAAAGGGTCGTCAGTTGGTCATATCTTACCCTTCCCTTCCCGTCTCAGTCCGCTCACCTAGGGTCAGTTGGTCATATCTCCTAGGCAATTGGCCTCTACCGCCATTCAAAACTACCGAACCAAGGGTGGCTACCAATAAACTATGTATGCATACACTTAGAAATAATTGTACGGAAGTAAAGTAAACGCAAACAAAAAAATTAAGGAATCATAACCAGGCCAGCACCAAGAGGTGCTTAGCCGCTCATATTAATCATTCAAACTAATTCAATATTCAAAGGTACGAAATACATGAATTGAAAGTAAAAGAAATATAAAATGCTAATGCTTATCGTAGGGGAGTGATTTCTCCCTTGGAGACAGCTCCAAAAGCTCCTCTAGACCTGCCTTGAGCTTTTTCCCACGTTCTCTGAGTGTTGTGTGTGGAATGGAATGATTAGAAATACTGGAATTCGTGGGGTATTTATAGGCCAGATATGGGTTACGACTTAACTAATATAAGAGTTACGCCGTAACCTTATATTTCTTCGTATTTTGCACTAGATCTGCTGGTTACGGCGTAACCTTATGAGTGGTTACGCCGTAGTATTCAATAAACTCGGTTATGTCGTAGTAGATGTAGCAGTTACGGCGTAAGTATCAGCGGCGTGGAACCTTATTTGACCTAATATAGTTACGTCGTAACCTTTGGGAAGAGTTACGCCGTAACCTTCTGATAAATTGGTTTTCTGAGTCACTCAATAGTTACGGCGTAATGTGAGAGACGAGTTACGCCGTAACTTCTTCAAAGTAGCATACTGTGATAAATCTTTAGATATTTCTCCAGTTCCGCGTCTCTTTAGCTCCAATGCTCGTAATTTACCTGAAAGTGGAAAACAATGAAAAACAAGCGTAAATCCATATAAATGATATAAATTACAAGCATTGTCGGGGGAAATTGACACTTAATATTCAAGACTATTTGATGTTATCAAATATCCCCTCACTTAAACTCTACTTGCCCTCAAGTAGACCTTATTAGAAAGATTCCCAAAAAGATATCTCCCATAACCTGGAAAATATAAGTTTACAAATCCCTTATGCTAGAATAAAACAAAGCCGAACACCACACGAAAGGGGAACAAAACACTCAAATCTCTCAACTATTCTAAGTGTCAATTTCGGGGTGATCACTCAATCGCACAGTCATAGCATGTATTCTATCATAAGCTTGGCGGTTACACAAATCTCCACCACTAGAGTTAAGGGCTAAACAATTCTCGAAGGCAATATGGGTAGACACGACAAAGGTTAAGGGGTGACTCGTCATTACTAACATGTGTGCTGTTTGTGTGTAGTGTTTTAGGGTTGCAGAATGGATTATGTTTTAGGGTTTTCTTCAATGTACATATCTAAAACGCAAACACAAAAAACATCAATTGTCAACAAAAAAAAAACTATAAAAAGAAAAAAAGAAAAAAATAATAATAAAAAAACCCACAATATTTACTTGTGTGCTGTTTGTGTGTAGTGTTTTAGGGTTGCAGAATGGATTATGTTCTAGGGTTTTAGAAGGGTAAACATAGACAAATATCGGCAAAACACGTGCACATGGGACCTTTCCTATGTAGTCTAAATAAGGGAAGAGTTCTTGTAAAAGAGCATCTTAACCTAAAATAGCTAAAATACCACCAAACTTTTACACGTGTTCAGGCCATGAAGGGCATTTACGACTTTGTATTTGTTCCATTCCTCCTCCTTTTTCGTTAATCGGCCCCTACCAATTTTTTATATTTAATTTAAAGATTATTATTTAAAAAATAAGATGCAAAAACTGTCATCATCTATATTTCTTGCATCGCCGTTGTCGTCGACGATTCTTGCATCATCGTCTTCATCGATCCTTGCATCCCCATCGTCATCATAGATTCTTGCATCATCATCGCCGATCCTTGCATCACCATTGTCTTCGTAGATTCTTGCATGATTGTCGTCGTAGATTTTTGAGCCATCGTCGTCGTCGATCTTGCATCATCATCGTCGCCGATTCTTACGCCATCGTCGTCGTTGATCTTGCATCATCATCGTCGTCTATTCTTGCATCATTATCATCGTTGAGTCTTTGCATCATCATCGTCGTCATAGATTCTTGCATCATCACCCATCATCACTATTTTCAAATCTTTGTTCACGTCATCATCAAAATTATGATCAACACCAAAAACTGAAAAAAATAATTTTATTAAAACCAAAAATCCAAGAACAATTATCATATTACGGGTTCCCTACTTGAAGTAAACCAATATAGCCCAGATTCATAATGGATTTGGAAATTAGTTTAGATTCCATGAATATTTTGACAGGATATAATTTGATTTTGATATGCCAAAATTTTTGACCTGTTCTAAATCAAAAGAATTCGAAACTATCATAGATACATTCTTGGATGGAGAAATTGGTTTTGTATTGCTAAATAAGATTCAAACGAGATAATTAAAAATCCCATTGTTTATGTAACGATTGGAAGGTCAAAAGATGCATAAGGTGGTAAAATTACTAAGATACCCCTCGACCAAACTATCTAGGATTAAAAACTTCTTCTCATTTACCGAATTGTCACATATATTTTTAGCCTTTGATCAAGTCAAAGTCAAAACATCTAATGGTTGATATTGTCTCCTACACTTTTTACTTTATGAGGGTGTTTTATTTGAACTCTTCTCGTCTAAATAAACCTTCACCAACTTTCCATCAACAAATGTTGATCCTATGTTGCACGGAAACTTCGTCGGGGTGACGTATCCCGTATCGGAAACGTTTCGGAAACGCGAAATGCCCGGAAACGCCTTAGAAACGTTTCTGGAAAATAGGAAACTTTTAACGACATTTGGAAACATCTGATGTTAGGCAGGAACGTATTGCAAACTCAATAGTTTACAAATGTTACACTTTCTGGACCAATTAAAAGCGTGTCTACTATTAAAAACATATATTTAAGCCTAATTGAAGACTCAATAGTTTACAAATGTTATAACTGTAGCACTTTCTTGAATTTTATTAATAAATTTATATATAATTATATAAATTACACAAATGTTTCTGGCCGTACCCGTTTCTTGAATATTGGGATATTGGCGTTTCTAAGTACCCGTTTTCGTCCCCGTCCCCGTATCCGTATCCGTACCCGTGCAACATAGTTGATCCACCCTCATTAACTGCAAAACGTATGACTTATGAGGTTCCCTAAATGTAGTCATGTCTACATATCAATACCGATCATAAAGTGTATGATTAACTCAGATGTGTGAATAATTTTCATTAGTTTATATCATTGTTTTTGAACTTAATATTAATAAACATCTTAAACAAACCTCATGTATGAAAGCTGCATTCAAGCATTCTAGCACCTGATACAATTCAAGAACTTGGACTAAACATAATAATCTTGATAAAATAACAAAGGGGTATTCTTGGAATCACTCAAAAAGCATAAGCTCTTTCACATTCTGAAAAAAAAAAGATTACAAAGTATTAATCTTCACTACAAGAAAATAGTCATTTAGCGACGTCTTAGCGACATGGTATTGAAAGTCGCAATTTTTGCGACGGGTAAGTGACACTTTTAGCGACAGCAATGTTTTCAACGTCGCAAATCAAGTCGCCAATCATGTCGCAATTGTTTATAAGATAAACTTGCCACAATTTGTGTCGTTAATTGCGTCGCTATTTTTGCGACAGTTTTTAACACATCGCAAGCCGAGACGCTAACTTGTGACTACATAAAGACATGTCGATAAAGACATCGCTGGATATTGCGACATTCTCCAAAAATCGCTAATTGCGTCGCTAAATTTTAGACGTTAGCAAGCACTTTGCTAAACATTTGTGTTGTGGGCAAAATATACAGAGACTTGGCATATACGTATTTTTATAAATCTTATACCAAACAATTTATTTGATAAGAGTAATAATACTTAGGGTGAAAGCTAAACGTACGCAACGTACTTTTTCAGAATTACACGTCTAGCTAATATATTTTGTGAAAGGTCAAAGCTAGCTAACATACTTTCAAATTTCACTCGATCTAGCTAATATGACCTGTTGGTAGTAGGTTACCAGGTCACCTTGGCGAAAAATTTGCGTAGTTAGTCCTTTAGGACTAACGACCGTTAGCTAGATGATAACGACCGTTAAAAAAAAAAAAAAAAAAAAAAAAAAAAAAAAACTTTAAAATTTTTTTAAAAAAAAAACGTAAACTTTTATAAAAAAAAACATAAAAATATAAAAAAAAAAAATTTATTTTTTTTAAAAAATTTTTTAAAAAAATGTAATTTTTTTTTACGTTTTCTTTTTAAATTAAAAAAAAAAATTTAAATTTTTAAGTTTTTTTTATAAATAAAATCTTACGTTTTTTTTAAAAAAAAAATTAAATTTAAAAAAAAATTAAAAAAATTTTTACGTTTTTTTTTTTAAAAAAAATTTTCGTTTTTTTTTTTAAAAAAATTTTTCGATTTTTTTTAATTTTACGTTTTTTTTTTAAAAAAAAATTACATTTTTTTTAAAAATTTTTTAAAAAAAATTAAAATTTTTTTTTTATATTTTTATGTTTTTTTTTATAAAAGTTTACGTTTTTTTTTTTTAAAAATTTTAAAGTTTTTTTTTTTTTTTTTTTTTTTTAACGGTCGTTATCATCTAGCTAACGGTCGTTAGTCCTAAAGGACTAACTACGCAAATTTTTCGCCAAGGTGACCTGGTAACCTACTACCAACAGGTCATATTAGCTAGATCGAGTGAAATTTGAAAGTATGTTAGCTAGCTTTGACCTTTCACAAAATATATTAGCTAGACGTGTAATTCTGAAAAAGTACGTTGCGTACGTTTAGCTTTCACCCTAATACTTACCCAAATTATTTACTCCGTAACTATTTACTGAGAGTATTACTTTGGTAAATTAAATGAAACTTTGTTGTTAAAAAATATAGAATGCAGAGTTCCATCATTTCGACATAAATAATCCCAAAGCTTTAGACACACTACCACCGCACAACCACCGCATCGGCATGCAATCAACACCGCACTACAACGGCATCAACACCGTACCTCCACCACAACATCACACCATCACTTCTCAATCCGGTTAGTTTTCTTGACGAATTGAGATTAACTTAATATTTTTATTTGCTGTTATGCCTATCAATTGTTTGTTATGGGGATGACACCAAGTGTTTGATGAATTGCTAGTTGTTGAGTACTCAGGTATTTAGTGGTACTCGATAGTCGATAGTCATGTTGTAGTAAATGTGTTTGTACAAATGCTTAGCTGGTTGACTATGTGTTTTTATGTAAGTATCGTTTTTTGATATCTTCTATTGATTTCAGCTCTCGGTATGTTATAGTTTAGAAACTTAATGCTACTGATTATAAAGGATTAATAAGATGGTAAATGTAGTGTATCTCAATTGAAAAAGTGGTATCTGTTGCAGAATACCTCTACAATATTTGTAGATTCCGTTTATGTTTTGATCATCCAAATGTTTGATATAATGTCTGACCAAAATAGATAACTTTTATCCGAAAACCTTTATTACTACATGCCATTACAAACATGAAAGTGTACAAGCCTCAAGTAATCTTTCTTTTTTCTACACGGCTACACCTCATTTCCATATTATCTGCTTTTCATCACTTCTGCAAATCAAGAAGACATGAGTTTTAGTGGTTTGATTTTGTTTATTGTGGGGTTGTCCAGCGTGTGTTTGGAGTTGCAAGCCTCCAGAAAGGTGCTCGAGATGATTTTAGAAAGCTAGCCTCAGCAATATACCTACAAGTGAGTGCTACTAGTCAAGCCCTCATATTCTTACCCAGTCCAGCAGTTGGTCCTTTGTAGAACGCCCAGGATCTTATCTTTTCAGCGCTTTCTTAATTGCTTAACCGGTAAGTGGAATGATTATTTACGGCGTTTCTTTTTTAGTTTAATGTTCTTGTTAAAATTTGAATAATTAAATGGTTGATGATCCTTTTCAATTTATTTCAGATTGCAACATTGATTGCCGTTTATGCAAACTGGAGCTTTACTGCAATTGAAGGGATCAGATGGGGTTGGGCTGGAGTAATTTGGCTTTACAACATTGTATTCTACATTCCACTTGATCTCATCAAGTTCTTCATTAGATATGCTATAAGTGGTAAGCTTGGGATCTGGTTATTGATCAACGGGTGAGCTAGCCGAGTGTTTGATACAAGTTCCTAGTGTTCAATTAGATACTTGAAATATGTTTTTCTTTCCTGCAGGTTTCTTTCACCAGGAAAAGGAACTTTTGACCGTTTTGAAATCTGATTTTTTTTAGGGGCGACGACTACATGATACATGGCAAAACTGAGAGTTGGGCAAGATGCATGATTTGGAATTGAGCCGGATTTTATCATGGGCATGGTGTTTCTTAATCAAACTCTTGTGAAGGCGTTCTGTCTTTTTTCCTTTTCTGTTCTTTTATTCGGAAAAAGAATTGTAACTTTGACGCCATTCTTTTAAGTTTATAAAGACCTTTGAATCTTTAGGCCAAATACTGTTGTTTGTGGTGATATTTATATACTTTATAGAATAGGGTTATTTATATATTTCAAGTTGTTGATGCTGGCGTTAGTGCTATGATTATGATTGTATTAAAATTTTCCATGATTATGATTGTATTAAAATTTTAATATTGAAGACTAGGTAGCAATATTGTTAATGAACTAGAATAGCCTAAATGCCGACGATAGTAGTGACAGAGTTAGCGACTTCTATTGAAAACAGCGACGTGCATAGCGACTTGGATGTGAATACTCTTAGAAATAACGACAAGAATGGCGACCTGAAATAGTGAAGTCGCAATTATTTAGCAATGTATAATAAGAAGTCACTATAGTTGTCGCTACGTATAGCGACGTAGTTTGACAAGTCGCAAAAAAAATCTACGACTCGTTTATAGCGACCTGCCATTTGAAGTCGTTAAATGTGTCGTTGGCTTCAAATACGTCGCTAAAGACGTCACTACAAAAGTCACTAAAAACAATTTTCTTGTCATGCTTTATATTAAACGATTACATAATTATAACAAAATAAAAGAAACCCATCATTCATATACTCATAATGAAGTACATTAGGGTTTTTTTGGAGAGGGTAAGAATAAAAACGTGTTTCTGATGGTTTATGTTCTCATGGTATGGTTTATAATGATTTTGCAATATAATCCCTCCGCCCTTTCCAAAGTTTTTGTTTTGTTTTTTTTTTTTTTTTTCACACTTTTTAGACATATGTTTTTTGCAATAAAACTCTATTTTTTTGGGTTTGACTTTTCAATTGGCCAATGAGAAGGGCATAAAAAATCGAGCCTTCTCATTGGTTAATCGAATCTCTCGATTTGACCAAAAGCGAGTTCTCTTATTATATAAAAGATGGACGTTTGATAATAATGAGAGGACAGGTTTTTCATCAATCTAATATTCTAATGTGATAATCAGAGCCTACTCTAATCCATCACCAAAAACACAAGCTTAAAATCAAAAACCCAAACCTGCCGCTACAAATTTTTTCTGGCAATATTTTTTTTTCCCCATTGCTTAATGCTATACCCATTGCTATCTATTTTATTTTTTCCATTGCTTCCATTCATCACATTCGTTCCACTGATAGACGAATGGCCAAAGTGGGAAATTCTTCCCCTGATCGCACTCGTATTAACAGTATACAACAACCTGTTACAAATGTTGAAAATTCTAGCCCATAATATGCCAACTGGGCTCACCATTTGGCCCAATTCCAGCAGGCTCATATGGCCACAAACGGCCCAATTCAACAAGTCCACAGGCCCAGCAAGGTACTAATACTTTTGGTCCAGGGAACGCTTATTATGTTCCAAATATGTATCCATCGCAAGCTATTGTGCTTCCGCAAGCATTTCAGACTATGTTCCCTTAAGGTTTAATTATGCGGATATTTTTACCAAAGAATTGCCTACTGCGCTATTTTTTGAGTTTCATTCCAGTTTGAACGTTCAAATACCTCCCGCTCAAACTGCGGGAATGCATTACCCAAGATTAATTTATTGATTAGCCTATATATTCCGTTTGTATTACTTTGGGCCTAGCCCACGTAGGTTTTTTATAGCACACGATTGTATGATGTATATATTATGGGCGTTTGATAATAACGAGAATGGCGTCGGGCCGCCGCGTTGCGGCCGGGCCTGTTTTTCTACCCGTTTTTTTTTTTTTTTTTTTTTTTTTTTTTTTAATTTTTTTTCTTGTCTTTTTGGGCGGGCTGATTTTGCATAAATAAAGTAGTATATTTAGGCGGCATCACATGAATTTTTTTTCTTTGATCTATTGGTTGCATTTTAAATGGTAATGGCATGTCGTTTAATCGGTTAACGTAGTTTTGTTTTAGTGTGTCTTTTTTTTTTACCAAATACGGAGTACTTTTTTTTTAAGTCACCAGCACTAATAAGCTTTTGGAATATCTGGGCGACACACAAAGGGTTTTTTTGGATTATCTGGGCCACGCAAAATGGCTAACAACCTAGGCCTTAATTTTTGCGGGAAAAAAAACGCAAAACGGAGTTGTTTACTTTGTGAATTAATCACATATATAATGAAGAACCTGAACCTAATTATTATCTAATAGTATCCAATCCAAAAATTCCATTATGGTTCATCGTTCTCTTTTCAAATTGTAGATTTTGTACATTGGTATTCATTCATATATCATATCAAAATTTTATCTTACCTCTTTGTCGACCAATAATGACTTCACAATTTTATTAGCCACTTGTATTGTCGTTTAGATTACCTAGCCCAGTCCAAAGTATTTGCAGCCCAAGAGCCCAAGAAATCAGCCAACTGAGCTGAAAAGTTATCGGGCCAATATTGGCCAGCACATGTATTGGGCCGGGCGTACTGTTCATCGAACGGTGTCGTTTTAAATGCCCTTTAATATATATAGTAATGCTAAACATTCCTACAAAAGCTTCTTACAAATGTGTCTACTCATAGAATGCTGACACTTGTCAGAACTGTCGGTTTGGATGCAGAGGGAGAATGAGTGCGAAAAAACTATATAATATTATTGTGTGTGTAAGAAGATTTGTAAGAATAAACAGTAGGAAGGTGTGTAGCAAAGCTCTAACAATATAGTTGAAGATAATTCTTAGTTTCTTACCAATATAGGCTTGTAATCATCTCACGGTAGAGGTTGGAATTCTTACCCATTTATATGTAAGTAGTGGCTCATTTAGGTTTTGTGTTTTATCTTTTATGGGTGAAATCATATTTTTCTTACCTGTTAATCAGTCGATTTGGGTTCTGTGTTTGATCTTAAATGCATGAAATAATGTGTTTTTTACCAAAACGAAATGATTCTAGCAGTTCGACCCATCAATTTAGCTACTTTTTCACTCGTTAGAGAGATAACATAGCCTGAATCCAGTGGTGGCAAAGAGCCTCACTTTGTATATATTTATGCTATATATCTGAATGCCTTTTCTTTGTAAATTTCATTAGTTAAATACAACCCATCTTGGCACATTAAATAAAACGTCATTAAGAGGCTTAATTCTGTTTTGGGGTTTCGGTTATGAATTTAACCTCAAGTAAAGTTAAACTGAATAGGCATACATTACAACAATCTGTTCAAGCTAGCAGCATCAATAGCTAGCAAAACATGATACTAAAAAACACAAAGTAAAAGTCTCTCACCTTATACTATTCTTTTTACATTTCTTACCATATAAATACACCTAAACATTTCTGTACTCTTATTATCCGCCTTGTTGTACAAAAGAATAACATTACACCAGGCTACCGATTAAAGCCCATTGCCACAACCGGTATCCGAACCTTATGCCCTCTATTTCCCTTCAATAAAACCTCACCAAAACTATAACCACCACTAACAGATCGTACGGTTAGTGTCACGAAGAACCTACGTGATGCACCTGGTTTTATTGTCATGGAGTGAGGATTCGTTTCAATGGCTATGGCTGGAGGCATTCTTGAAGTGATTGTATATGTTTCTTCTTCATCTACATTTGTGACTGTTCGTGTTACGGTTTGGGTTCTGACCAAATGGGAGACTGTTATGGATGGGGTGTTGAGGTTATATGGATGACCGATGGTGTAGTTACATGGGTGGTGTGTGTATTTAAGTAGCTCGTGGTAGTTGATTCCTGGCGTTGTGCATAAGAATCCTAGATAGTCTTGATAACCTGCAAAGTTGACCAAATAAGTCAAAGTTGCTACTTTACTAATTCAAAGTTCATACGGACTTTAACGACAACATAGTACGAACACATTTTTTTTATGTTAATTGTAATGTATAAGGGATTCAAAGTGTTACATAAAAGATTATAAACTCAAATAAGAATTTTGAAGCTAAAAATTGGACGATTGACCTCAAAAGTCAAAATGTGTGTCTTCTTTAAACAAGAAAGATTGGGTGTTTGACTAAATAGGTCAAACATATTACTTTTCGAATTCAAACATCACAATAATTTTGCTATACCATTAGTAAAAGAACTTGTTTCTATTTTGGTATATATAGACGACTATACCTGGATTCCTCAAACCTAGAATGAAATTCAAAAGATTTCATTAAGACATTCAGATCGAATATAGCCAAGTTGACCATAAAAGTCAAAATGTACCTGCATCGAAGACAAGACCAGGATCTAAAGCAGCTCGAGGATTAACATGGCCACTACCATAATCAAAAGGTGTTGCCGTTACAAACTTCAATGTTTCCGATTTTGAATACTCTTCAGCTAGCATTGGTTTCCCGGCTCGATCCAATGTATTTGATGATGTCATCAAAGCCGATTTAATAGCTGCAGGGCTCCAATGAGGATGTTTCTGCTTTATAAGAGCTGCTATACCCGCTATATGTGGTGCAGCCATACTTGTTCCAGAGACCATCGCAAAGTTTTCCCCTGTTCAAAATTTAAGTTAATACAGTAAACAAAAATGAAACCAATCAAATTGAGCTTTTACCAATGTAATTAGCGTCATCTGTGCCATTAGGTGACCAAGAAGCCCAGATTAAAGACCCTGGGGCTAAAATATCAGGTTTCAAAAGATCAGCATCAAGAAAGCTGTAATCTCTTATGTTCGGGCCACGGGAAGAAAATATTGCGACTATCGGTGCTGATTTGTGAAGTATCGGCTCCAAACCATCTCCGATAGTCCCCGTAGCTTTAAAACTTTTTACTCGTCCAGTCCAGTCCCGTGGAGTAGACAACTTATAATAGTCTATAAGCTCCTATAAAAAACATAATTAATTTAAGAGTAATTACAGAATTGAACCTAGTTTTGTAAATATACAAAATCATCCCTGTGATTTGGCGAGTGACATTTACTTAAATCATCCTTGCCGATTCTTTTTTGCATAAATCGTGCTTAATCACAATGTTTATTTTCACTTTGTTCTCTCAACTATGTAACTAGTGTAACTTTTAGTCCCTCAAGTACGTCACTTATTCAACTTATGGTTCCTCAAGTTCACTTATGATTCTTAAAGGGCAAGGGACCAAAAGTAAAACCGAACTGTGAACTCAGGGACCATTTATGCAAATAGTATCGACAAGAGACGATTTCCGTTATTTTTACCAAACCACACGGATGATTTCTCAAGTTTACTCGAAACTTGTAAAAACAAAAAAGTAATTTGAATACCATTGACTTGTCAACATCCGTGATAATAATTCCAGGCATTCCGCTTGCAACTGGTTCAAATTTGGTTCCAGGCGAAACGCTTTCTACAGCAAGAACAAAGCCGATTGCACCAAGACTCTTTGCAGTTTCAGCAACTTTCTTAACGGAAGAGGTACCCATAACAAAGTTAAACGAGTACCCACATAATAAAATGTTCCCTTTAACCATGTTTTTATTGAAAACTTCGGGTCTTTGACAATCGGTTGGACTAAACTTCATTACCGAAGAATCGAATACAACGTCATTAGCTGCAACGAGTGTGTACTTCTTATTTAAACTCGTAGATGCTGCATTCATAGTTAATACTCAATTAGCACTAAAACAACGATATGTTAATGATGAGTTAACTACATAAACGGTCTATGTAATTTGCACATAATTACCGAATTGGTCCCTTGCTGATAGTATTTACGGATATGGTCCCTAGATACAGTGTTTTCTTGCACATTTAGTCCCTCGCCCTCTAAATTTTTACATACTTGGAGACCAGAAGTTAACTAAATACTTGATGGGCCAACTGTGAAATCATACAATGTTTCCACGAACCATATCCGTAATTAGTATCATCGAGGGACCACTTCCGTAAGTCTGAGCGAGCCAAAGGAACCATTATTTTTATTTACACGGATACTAATGAGTATGAAACTTACGTGAAAGACCGATTCCCGCAAGGATTTTCCCGTTTCCGAGTGTCAAATGGTTTTTATACCGTCGATCATCAACAGCAGCCGCTACGGATACGATCCATGGACTATAAGACACTAAAGTTTTTGGAGATGGTCCTGCGTTTCCCGCCGCTTGTGCAACAAAAATTCCAGCTTTTACGGCGGAGAGGAGTGTTGCGTCAAATGGGTTTAGAAATGTGGTTCTTGTGGTGGTAGGAGGACTTTCGGGTCCCACTGAAAGATTTAAGATATCAACGCCGTCATGAACAGCTGTCTCGATAGCGGCAACAACATCGGCAACAAATCCTCCGAAGAGCCTATAGAGGGCCTTGTACACAGCAATCCTATGTGATCATGTTATTCACATAATTTAGAATCAAGTATCTTCTGTTTAAAAAACTAAATGTATACTAGTATATATTATATAGTTTACCTGGCTCGAGGAGCCATTCCACTTGCTTTACCGAATTCATATCCATACACTCGAACTGGGATCCCGTTATTTCCGGCTGCAATTGCTGCAGTGTGGCTGTGAAATAATATTAA
Organism: Chrysanthemum seticuspe; assembly: GCA_019973895.1. Classification (NCBI taxonomy): domain Eukaryota; kingdom Viridiplantae; phylum Streptophyta; class Magnoliopsida; order Asterales; family Asteraceae; genus Chrysanthemum; species Chrysanthemum seticuspe. The sequence goes on from BPTQ01000005.1 coordinate 296,667,713, forward strand.
AAGTTTGACATTTTACAGTCAACACAATGTTACTACATTAGCTTGTAGGTTTGGGTCTCTTGTACTACGGTAAGTTTCTTTGACCATTAAAAAGTCAAATGATGACTCTTTTGAAACACTTTGACTTTCGAGATCAAAAGGTTGAATTGCAGTAATGGAGAATAGTTTCATAACGAGTGGAGCTGAGAAATTTTATACGTATGTGATACGTTAATAAATGAGTTTGCATATTATTTAGAAAAACAAGGTTTGACCTTAAAGTCAAACTGGGTCATTTTGGTATAGAGCATTTAAATGAACGCGGAAGAAGATCAAGAAGTTTGGACGACATATATCTAACTCAACGAGTGCAACAAATACAAGGAACTCAAATCGGTGACGTACATTGAATAATCATTAGGTTAGACCTCAAAGAGTCAATTGACAGAGGTACCATTATATCTATTTTGTATGTAATTCAAACTTTATATAACAATTAAGCGTTAGACTACTAACCTTCCATGTCCATCACCATCCATAGGCGAAGCATAATCAACTAAAGGATTAAAAGAGCCGGCTGCTTTGGCAGCTTCGGCAAAATGTTGTGCTCCAACAATCTTTCCGTTGCAAAAACTCTTTTTTGTGTCTGAATCGACTTCACATTTTCCTCTAAATTTAGGAAGAGGCCCGTATGGTTGGGTACCATGATTTCCAAAACTTGGGTGATGGGGAAAAATACCCGAATCAACAAACCCAATCACAATATCCTCCCCTGCTCTATCAAAACCACCACCCATTGGCCAAACTCCGGTGGGTAGCCCCAAGAATTGTGGCGTGTGTGTGGTGAGTTTTCTCACTTTCCAATCTTTATCTACCGATTTCACGCCATTGGCTTGCCTAAGCGTTTCTGCCTACCAATATATGTTAAGAAACGTTTAAGGAAAAAGATTTCACGAATCTTTATTGATGGATTCTTGGTGCAAATATGGGTGGTTTACTTTTTGACCCTGTCATATATGACTTTTTTTTTATTGCTAACAGACCAGTCAATTTCTATTTTGGAGAAAGAAAGATGCTTGCAAAAACAAGGGATAACAAAAGGTGCCAAGAATGATGTTGTTTAGCAATATTGCACGTAAAAGAAACATATTCACAGTCAATTTCTATTTTGGAGAATGGAATTTAAACTCAGTGTTATATATGTTTATAAGATAGTTGGTGAAGGTTATATATGTATAGGTTCTAATATTTAGAAGTACTTTACTCATGTTAGAAATTGACCGAAATGAATTCCTTTGACGTGCAATTTACCCTTTTTATTTTGGTCTTAAACGCTCATTTTCGCAAGCAATGGTGGCTCTTTTTGGCATTTTGACAAGAACAATGGTTTGTTTGCAACAAAAAGCCAAGTATCAGTATTTAAAAGGTTGTTAACTCTAAGTCAAAATAGAAAAGTCAAGGTTTTGACCTGTTCTGGAGAAACGTCAACTGCAAAACCATTGATAACATGCTTGTAACTATAAATTTTCTTGTAAGTTCCTTCATCAAACAACGTTTCAAGAATAGTATCATGCTTGAGCTCAAGGTGACGTGAGTATGAAGAAACCGAATCACTGAGGTGAAGGTCAAAGAGTAAACAACAGGTCAGAATAATCCTAAATACAATATTATATAAACCTATCGTATTTAGTATAACAAAGTTGGTTCTAAAAATACGAACCTAGTGACATCAAGCTTCTCGCCGAACTCGACTGCAGTAGCTTCAAAACCACTCACACCACCTCCATAACTCACTACAGGCTCGCCTTCGATCGTTACAATATAAATATCTGATTTCCCGACAACCCAAAAACCAAATAAAATAATAATTGCAAACATCCGTCCCGCCGTCCTCATCTTCAATGCTCCTCCTACAACTACAAACAACATAACAAACTCAAACCAACGCCACAAGTACTAAAACATAAACCAGAATGAACCACATACTTCATTGAAAATACTTCTTTTTTATACTTCTATACACATTACATTTATCATTTTTAGTACATTTAACTAAAATCAACTAAAAAACAGCTTAAATTAACTTAGAAAACACCTAAATAAACCCCCAAAAAAAAACATAGGGATAAAAGTACTTAGATAGTGTACCAGTTTGATTCAATCTGAAGTGGTGGTTTAGTACATTCACATCTCATAAGTCATAAACCATGTGATCAACCTGCATATAATATTCACACACATTACCAAACACATTAACAAACACACACACATGCGTACTTATATATAATACAAATAACCAAAGTGACAACCAAGACAAGAATCAAATAAAGATCATTGTAAACTTCACTTTTTCACTAAATAAAAACAACCCATTTCACATTTCATCATTTAAAACTAACCCGTATAATAAAGTTCAAATCTTTACTCACACAAATCCAAGAATCTTCAAAATTTCACCTTATTGAACACAAAAAAATGACACCCAATTGCTTAAATACTAAAATAAACACAACCCATTTCATATTTCATCATTTAAATAAAACCCATGTAATAAAGTTCAAATCTTTACTCACATTAATCCAAGAATCTTGAAAATTTAACCTTATTGAACACAAAAATTTGACACCCAATTGCTTAAATAGTAAAATAAACACAACCCATTTCATATTTCATCATTTAAATAAAACCCATGTAATAAAGTTCAAATCTTGACTCACATTGATTCAAGAAAAGTATTATAAATAATAATAAAGAGCTACATTACACTAAAGGGAGCAAATTTTGGTATAATTAAAGTTGGATGTTTATAAAGAAAATGGTGAAAGTTGGAAATGTGGGTTTATTTAAGGGGAAGAGTAAAGGGAAGGGGTGGTTAGGGTTCTTCACTTTTTGTTTTGGAATAATGAGCTAGACAAGAGAGCTAAGAAGGTGGAGACTTGATTGAATTGATTAATTTTGGACATTTTATAGTACTGTATTTGTTTTAGAATAAAGTTTTAGATATTTATTCAAAATAATCTCATTAAAAGTTTACAAAATTATATCGACATAATGACTATGAAAGATAAAAAAGAAGAAAAAAAGATTATCATGCAATATGATTGGACCGTAACATTTACCAAATTATTGTGTGCGTATAATTTTGTGAGCTCTTTATGAATTTGGTATTGCTTATTTATCATATGGTGCAATAATTTTAAAGTTCTTTTAGAGGTAAATTAATTTGCTCGGAAGTTGTAAAAGAGATTCAAGTTCAAAACTTACTGAATAAACATTTTAAAGTGATTAGAGACCGATTGAAGAGTTCGGATATAAAAATGCCCGTTAAATCGCACACATAAAAAACAGAAAGAAAAAAGAAAAAAAAAAAGAACACTCTTTTCTAGCACCATAAACATGTATGACTGTGTTTACAATATCGTGTGATAATGTTTAGAGCCTTAGAGAGTTAGTAAATATTAAATAGTGTGTTTTGTTTCTTTTAAGCATTATTAGCTAACTTAGGTTTTCTGATCTCATGTATTTAAATTGATCACAAACGGTGGGAATAGTAGTAAATATACATACACGTGGAAGTAATAAAATTGATCACTATGGAATTTCTTTTACGATGCAATTGTACAGTGATGGGCTAAAGGAAAAGAACAGAAAATAAGATAAAATGGTGAAGCATTCGAGTGTGTGATTTAGGATTCCAATATCTTGGTAATCGGATGTCTTGCCACTTTGTTTTTATATGTTTTCTTTTGGATTTTATGACACATTTCTTATAATTTAATGAAATATTTTAACATATTTTATAATTCTAATAAATTAATCTGTTGGTTTTAGGGCCCTTTTAGTAGATGCATTAAAGTATAGTTTGCTCTAAAATGGAAAAATAACAACTACTACAAGAATACTAAATTTAGTATGATGATTTAATGAATAGTTTCTAGTTTAGATATGATTTTTGCAAAACACTTCAAATGCTTGTTACAATTTCTTTTCGGTAAGTATGTTACATTCAAATACTGCAAACTCTTTTTTTTTTTACCACGACTCGCTTGTATTGTACGCATTATGTGTTGCTTTTTACTTGTATTTTTATCGAACGGAAACATAATTTTCAGTCACTTCATCTTCTATATCCATTCAAAATCAGTCATGTTTTGTCTAACCATGTGTTTATAATTAATCTTATTTTTCAGCTAATGTTTCAAGACTCGAATCATGGTAGCCTTTAAACTATTATGTAAACTATATCCATTATATTATTTCCAGATATATATTTTATTTCGATCTATCTTTTTTATATAACAGAAGAACTAAAGATAAGGCTATGAGGTGTTTATGGATCGTGATATCTAGCATGTTTCTTGTTCAATGTTCACATGATTGTTCATGCAAAACATGTCTCGCATATGAAGTAGAAAAACTTCTAATCACTTTAATAAATGGAGGTGGTACCAGAAATGAGTGTATACAAATAAAATATTATACCTTTTTTATTTAGTTAGTTAGAAATCCGTATGTACAACACAAATTAATGAGATTTGTTTTTACGAAACATAAACTCAACCTCTATCATAGATAACGCTAGACTACAATAAAAACTACCAAAAATGATGGAATTGTGGACAGGTGCGTAGTAAGAAAATTTTGTTTGAAAGGACACATTTTGATAAATTTTAGAAATTATATTATAAATTGGTTTTTAGTGGGGTAAAATTAAAAAAAATAATAATAAATTAAAAATAAAATTAGAGAATTTACACTATAAATTTTTTCGTTAGGTGGCACATGACTCCTTTGACCCCCTTTTATCTCTGGCACTGACCGGCGTCAAAGCTTTTCATGAGGAAACAAAGTCATCGGCGAAAGCCGCTAAACGACAAAAAAAACCAATTGACCGAGACTTGAGAATGTTGATTTTTTACAAATAGTTTCCCCGAAGACATGTCCTCAGAAAAAAGAGGGTCAAATTTGACTTTTTTTTACCATATGTTATTCAGCTATTTTTTGCGCGGTAAAATTTCCCGCCAACATTTTCCCAAGGACATGTCCTCGGGAAAAAGTTTGACCAAAACTTTGATCTTGATTAGCAGTAATTACCGTGATTAGCAGTAATGAAACGATGTGGGTGACGTGTCACTAAGTTTTCCTGACGACATGTCCTCGGAGAAACTATTTTACAATCCCGCCAATTATTTACTTTATCCCGCCAATGTCACAACCCGACAAAATAGAGGTTTTGCCGAAGAGATGTCCTCGGTGAAAATTTGACCAGAATGTTGACCTTGTTTAGTCGTTTGATTAGTCGTAATTACCCGTGACTATATCCCGGTGGTGTTAAACCATAGAGTCAGGCCAAGATAAAATAACAAAAATAACTTCTTTTTTTTCTAGTATTTAAGATTAATATAATAATTGTTATATCGTCAAAACCAAATGTGTTAAACCATAAAGTCATACCACTTGTCATTTATGAAGTTTTCAAGTGATTCGGAAGCTTTTGAAACTGCCATTAAGTTTTGTTACGCTGTCAAAAGCGAGCATAATTCGTCTATTGTTGTTGCATTACATTGTGCGGTGCTAAACCAACAAAGAAGTAAAATACATACGAATTACATTACAAATCGATAAACGTTCAAACATTAAAGTGTACGAATTACAGTATAGATCGATAAAAGTTCAAACATTGAAGCGTACGAATTACATTACAAATCGATAAAAGTTTAAAAATTAAAGCATACGAATTACTCTAAACCAATTTTTCCCATGTCATTATAAAGCTCGTGAAGTAGTGCAGTTGAATCAAGTGTGTGGTTTTTGGGATGCATATACATTTCTAGTGTTGCCTCGAGTACCTTTATCTTTCCAGTCAAGAACTTGCAGTTTGAGCACTCTGCATTTTCATGACTCGGTGTTGAAGGTCCTGCAGAATAACTTGCAGGTGTTGAAGGTCATGCAGAATAACGTGGAGGCGTTGAAGCTCCAGGAGAACCGACCAGTAGACAGAGTCGTTCCTCCTTCCATAAAAAAAATACATTCATAATCGATTGACTAAGGTTGTTAAAGAGTAAAGAAAATTATTTTTAACAACTAACCAAATTACTTATATATTACACAAAAAAAACATGTAAATGTTCACCTTTGATAAAGGACATGCATAATATAGTTTACCACGTGTGAGAGTTTATTGCGATTCTCGCAGAACTACATTTCCTCGTCCACAAGGACACGCAAAAGCTTCATATGACACCATCTTCATAATGACAGTGTGTATCTTGGTGGTTGTGATGATAAAAGTGTGTAATGTATTGGTGGTTGTGAAGATAAGAGCGTAATGTATTTGTGAGGTCAAGAGCAGATATACTTTTATGCTAAAAAAGAGAACTTTTGGCAGGAAATTTTGGCGCCAAAATTGTGAGGATAAGAGTGAACCAGGTTTTGGTGTCCATAAAGTGGCGAGAAATTTTGGCGCCAAAGTTGTTTTATAACGATGTCATGTATAACGATATCATCGTGACTTATCCATTTAAAATGTCTTGTATAACGATATTATATCGACTCATCTGTTTAACATCTCATGTATAACGATATCATCATGACTCATCCGTTTAACATCTCATGTATGAACGGTATCATCGTTACTCATCCGTTTAACATCTCATGTATAAAGATATCATCTGGACCCATCCGTTTAACATCTTATGTATAACGATATCATCTCGACTCATCCATTTAACATGTCTTGTATAATGATATCATCTCGAATCATCCGTTTAACATCTCATGAATAACGATATCATTGTGACTCATTCGTTTAACATCTCATGTATAACGATATCATATCGACTCATCTATTTAACATCTCATGTATAACGATATCATCTCGACTCATCCGTTTAACATCTCATGTATAAAGATATCATCATGACTCATCCATTTAACATCTCACGTATAACGATACCATCTATACTCATCCGTTTAACATGTCTTGTATAACGATATCATCTCGACTCATATGTTTAACATCTCATGTATAACGATATCATCTCGACTCATCCGTTTAACATCTCATGTATAACGATATCATCGTGGCTTATCCGTTTAACATCTCCTGTATAAAGATATCATATCGACTCAATTGTTTAACATCTCATGTATAACGATATCATCTCGACTCATCCATTAAACATCTCATTTATAACGATATCATCGTGACTCATCCCTTTAACATCTCATGTATAAAGATATCATCGTGACTTATTCGTTTAACATCTCACGGATAGCGGTATCATCTTGACTCATCCGTTTAACATGTCTTGTATAACGATATTACCTCGACTCGTCTGTTTAATATCTCATGTATAACGAGTATAACGATATCATCTCGACTCATATGTAAAAAGATATATGTGGAAAACTATAAGAGGGGTTGAATATTTTTACCGTTAAAATTTTAATTGTTTTGAAAACTTATTGTGAGATCAATCAATATAGATATTAAAGGATAAATAATATGCACGCAAAGAATGAATAATATGCAAGTAATAAATAATATGCAAGTAAGGAAAGAAACAATCAAATCACAACAAGGTTGTTTATAGTGGTTCGGTCTACAAGGACTATTTTTCCTTGCCCTATTCCACTCCCCGAGTCTCCAACTCGAGAGTTATCTTCACTAATCAACAAGCTCCTTTAACCGGCGGAGAAAACCTTTACACGTCGCTTACGCAATATTTCCGACACAAAGCTAGATGTCGAATTCCTTTACAAGGGTACAACCACTCCCAACACAGTATGTATTTTAAGGACTAAAATACTAACCGGTCACACTCAGAGATTTAAAATGGTTTGGTACAACAATGATGTATGAACAATAACAATTCACAAAATAACAAAACAAACAAGACTTCCAACTTTTCGTTGAAGCTTCAATCTGCCTTGATCTTCTTTGCTATAAAAGATGATCACTAAAATGAAATGAAACTGAGCTAGATGTAATAGAATGAGAGAATGTATGTGTTTTATGCTTATAAGGGATGAGAAAACAACTTGGTTTGGCTTGCTATTTATAGGCCAAGTGATCAGAAGACCACGGACTGGACGGAACCAAAAAAAGGAGTCTGCCCTTTATAAATTTTGGTTCCGCCAGTCTGACAGGAAGATCACAAAAAATCTTTCAAGGATCTTACCAAATCTATTCAAGATTATGCGTGATATGTTGAGTGTTTATCTAAACAAAATATTTCAATAAATATTCTAAGGATTTCTAAGGTGATGCAAGACATGATGTAATATGTAGTTTTCCATTTTTAGAATTTACATTTTATGCCGGGCAGCTTCAGCATTAGCTGCAGCCTCGGCAGCATTGGCAAGTCTAGTGGCTTCGGCAGTAGCCGCAGCCTCAGCAGCAGCCGCCACTGTTGCCCTTTCAATCCTTAATGCATTAGCTATACTATCCCTCACAAACTTTTGCATAGCCTCTTGAGTCAAAACTTGTGGAGCTTTCTTCGGCGCCATAACTTCTTCAAAATAAGAGGAAAGGTGAGACTTAGCAAAGTCTGATGTTAATAATAAACGCTCCAAAGAGATGTGATATGAGATAATAAATTTGAGATTATTTTTCAAAATGATCGAAGGGTTCCCAAAAGGTAGGTTATGAGATGTTGTAAGTGCTTCAAATGTATGATGGTTTAGTGACTTAATGTGTGAATAGCGTGTAACTCAACATGTTAGTGGTGAAACAAAGGAGTGAGAGTGACTTCGCCCTACTTAAAGGTTTTATCTCGGCATTCGACGTTATCGGTGATGAATCAGCTGATATTAAAATTACGATAGGGAATGACAAAGCATTCTCCGCATTAGAGTATGAAGAAAGGATAATGGAATGGGTAATTGAAGGCATCCATGTGACAATCGTTTTGAAACGAAAGTAAATAACTCGAAAAATGTACATATAAACCGCATGTAAAGTGAACATGCACTTATGGTGAAATGATGAGATGCTATGATGATGTAGTTATAGTCTAGGGTCAATGATGCAACCTAGTTCTCTATAACCGAAGCTCTGATGCCAATCTGTCACACCCCCAAATTACATGTTTTGCAGCGGAATGGAATTCCTGGGGATTGACTGTCATAGCATCACAATCACAGTTATATTGAACGACCTAAAGTGTCGTTTGGAAAATACATCGCTTGAATTAATAAAAACATTCAGAGTTACAAAGATAGGTCCCAAATGAAAGGTTACTATGTGCGGAAAATAAATTTGTTATAAGTCAAACGATGTTTTTAAAGTTCATAAAACCCAAGTAAGACGCGTCGTCACCGCGACTCTATGATATGTCCACATGCATGCCATGAAGTGAATGCCTTAGATACCTGAGATAAAACATGCTAAAAAGTGTCAACACAAAGGTTGAGTGAGTTCATAGAGTTTGCGTTGAAATGTAAAGCCTGTCAAAATCGTTTATGCAGCAAAGGCATTGTAAATCCACTCAGTTCCAAGTTCCGCCCATACAAAACTTGCAACCTGTGTGTTCACAATCCATTGCCAAAATATGTATAGTTTATGTTCAAGCATATGATGTCAAATGAATTCACAATAGTACCTAACTCGACGTAGAACAATAACACATAATCAATAGCACATGACTTAATATATCAGTAGTCAACTGATTTAGAACATTATACGACGTAGAACTATAGCACATAATCAATAGCACCTAACTCAATGTATCAGTAGTCAACTGACATAGTACTTTATACGACGTAGAACTATAACACCTAATCAGGAACAATTGATATAATACAACATTCGAATTTGAAACAATGGTGATCATGATAGAAGTTATCCTTAAAAATCCAAAGTACTTGCGAAAAATAGTTAAGCATGTATCTCCCCCAAAATAGTCCAAAACAATTGAAAATGGGGCTATGAAAACTCACTTGGACAAAGATGCGATGGCAAAAGTGAGTACACTGAAATGTAGCATGAATCACTAAACTTGACCTATTATGAATGATATGATACATAATAAGTTATGATGTAATGTTATGCATACAATTCGGATGATATTTATACCACTTATGAATTTTTTAAAACAATACTTCTCGTCGAAAATATAATCTTTTAACGTCTTGACCACTTTTAAATTACTTCACATGTATTTACGTTGAAATGATATCCGACGATAATCATTTGGTGATTTATTAAGAAAATATAACTTTTCGTCGTAAAAATAATGTCGTTGAAATTTCCATGAAAGTGACTAAAACGGCCTCGAAAAGCTAGTCGTAAAATGGTGCACGTCGAGCGTTAGGAAACGAACTCAACGGTTTTGGGAAGCTTGTATCAATATCTCAAAGTTTTAGTGTTTAAATTTTTATCATAGAGGTCTCGATCATGGAGAAAAACATAGGTGAAGTAGGGTACTTGTACCCAAAATGTTGTTTAAGGTAACTTTCGGCAAAGTTTGAGTGACCGTATTTTATTCGTTACAACTCCGTTTGACGAACGGTTGGACATTTTGGAAAATAGGCTCGGTGAACTTACTTTTACTAGAAGACATCTCTTTATAAAAAGTATCCCATCTATGTTAAAAACGACCCTCAACATGGTCATTTCTTGACCCGTTTGGAGAACAAACTTGAAAAGAAATTTGGAGAACTAATTTTTGGAGAACAAATTTGGAGAACAAACTTGGAAAAATCATATCTTTTTAACCGTAAATCATCACGGGTCGAGCCACCCGTCATTTCGAAGATAATTGAGTCTAGTTTCATGTAAAAATACTTTCAAGGATCAGTTTGTTATAAAATTTTATCAGTTCAACGATTAGTAACAGCAGGTCAGTTTTTCCGGAAAATAGTTTCGTCGTTAAACTTGAAAATAGCATAACTTCTTCGTCATAGCTCCGTTTTAACCCGTTCAAGCGGCCACGTTTTCGTTTTAAAGTATATTTTCCAAATATCTAGCCCAAAATATTTTACCAACTGTCGGATTTTCCAGATTTTCAAAATAAGGACAGACCCTTAATTAAACTTGTCGAAATGAGTTTTTCTCGCGCCAAAATTATTCTAACCCATTCAAAACAACTCCGAAGCTATTCTAATCCTACCATACACCTTCTTAGGGTGTCATGGGTTCCTAGGCATCACCAAAACTAAAATATAACAAGGAGTAATTATAGGATGGATTATATATATTTAGCACATAAAAACCTTAAAAACCTTAAAATGGTATAAATATCATGAGACTTGCATGTTTCACCAATAAAATGATATGACCATAAAAATGAATATGAAATAAAAATATGACTATGAATGCTTACTAGTGATATGATGAGGTTTAATGGACAAAAGGTTTTCCTAATCACTTGAGGTTTGTATTACAAAACCTTGCAACAAATGATACTAGTGTTTAATTAAATTTGACTTGTAAACTTGGAATGCTTCTTCCTTTGATCCCTTGGCTGCCGAAATTATAGAGAGAAAAAGAAGACAATTTTTGGTCTTCTATTTTGTAAAAGAAAGAAATGAAGTGAAAAGGTGATAAGTGAAATGAAAGTAGTTGTGTATAAGAGATATTATGCAAATATCTACTTGGTGATTCACCCCTTGTGTCGACAAGGGGTGTGAATCATCTTTTGTTTATGTTTTTTTTTTTAACTTATGTAAATGTAAGATACTTGTAAGATTTTTGATGTTAAATGGTAAGTTGTAGCATTTGTAAATATTTAGGGTAGCGTTGAATAAAAATAAATTTTCACGGGTCAAGTTAAAATATATTTAGGTCATAAAAATTATAAAAATACATTCCTTGCAAAATTTGAGTGATATAATAATAATCGTGTCGAATTTAAGAAAAACGTCGTAATTATATAAATACAACAATTTAGTTACAAAATAAATTTAAAACATTGGGTAAACTCATAATATTATTTTTATAACTCAATATGAGTATAAAAATATATCGGGATGATTTTTGGAATTTATGGATCAATTGTTCAAAATAATTAATTACGCGATAACGTTTATTTAATATGAAAATTATGCGTTTAAGGTAAAATGCAAAACCATGCATGAACCGATATGGAATGATGTTATTGATGATATGTAGACTAAACTTAGTCTATATGAAATGTCCTCGATGATATGATCATGAATTCACAGCTAAACCATTACGGTTACGTGAATTTGATACTCGTAAACCCAGTTTACGATAAACGATAAATAATGAAGCATGAATAATGTTTTGAGAATGACCCGAAAATACGAATTGTCACATTCGCCCAACCAAAAAGGAATTCAGTCCCTGAATTCAATTCGTGTTAGTCTATCAAATTTTTGAGTTTGTGATGAATAACGAGGAAAGAAGACATGAAGAGATGTCGTTATGGTTATCGATGATTTAAAGCGTACAAAACATCATAGTAAAGAAAATAGTGGATGAATCTCCCATGAGTAACACTTAGACTTTTATGAATATGTGAAAACCCTGCTTGCACTAAGACTTATAAATAACTGCTCCCAACATAACATGATCCCTCCAGAATTAGACATAGTTAGCTAGGCTATGTATAATTAAGGAACGATATCCCTCCAGAATTAGACATAGTTAGCTAGGCTATGTATAATTAAGGAACGATAATGTGACGTTCGGTTTAGTTGTTATAACTCTCGATGTTTACAGAGATCTAAACCTTTTAAGTGATAACGAATCAGAAGGAAAAGAAAGTACGCTTAATGAAAATATTTTACAACGAGTGGTTCATCAAAAGTAGTACATCTTAAGTCATAAGATCCGAATACGATGGAAGACATAACTTAGTACGACATAGTACATAAGGAAAATTAAGACTGTTAGTTTCCGAACTTCTTCAGTCTTCCGCGTTGTTGAGACCATGACGAGCTTCTCCTCCTTGTAACATGTATGCATTCCCATGAGCACCTTCGACTTGTTGACCTTTGTTTTGGGGACATTGGTTCCGATAGTGTCCTTGCTCCCCACATCCGAAACATGTAATTATGGCCTTGCCCTTGCAGTCCTTAGCAAGGTGTCCTACTTTGTGACAGCTAAAGCATATACCACATGGACCATTATGATGTAGCGTGCATTGGTGGCATCGTGGTAAGTTTCCAGTATAAGCTCTTCCCTTTGTTGGTGCAGCAACATAGACCTTGGCGACTTCTTGTCTTCTATTCAGTTGTTGGTGATGGTTAGTGTTACGGTTTTGGTTGTCGTTATCATAACCTCCCTGGTCGTTTTCCCATTTCCTTTTGTTGTTGTTGATTTGGTTATCGTCGTTGTAGTTGATGCGGTTGTTGGTATTGTTATTACGGTTGACGTTGGTAATGTTTCCTCTCTTTACTACTTGTGCCATGAGCTTTTGAGATACTCGAATAGATTCTTCAATTGTTTGCGGATCAGAGGAAATCACATCACCTTGAATAATATCGGGAAGTTCTCCAATGAAAGCCTCTAGTAGTTTTTCGTTATCCGAAACCATAGATGGGCATAACACGGCCAATTCTTGAAACCTTCGAATGTAAGTATCAATGTCATACCCAATAGTTACCAGTTCATAGAATTCGGTTTCTAACTTTTTCACCTCCGTACGCGGACAATATTTCTTCGTTAACAACCCTTTGAATTGCTCCCAAGTAAGCTTGAAAGCATTTTCCATTCCCATTGGTTGAGCATACGAATTCCACCACGACATCGCCCCATCCAGTAGTGTACTCGTAGCAAACTTAACCTTGCTATCCTCCGGGCAATTACATAACAAAAACACGGACTCCATTTTCTCGAACCATCTAACCATGGCAGTTGCCCCTTCAGTGCCCTTGAACTTAGTGGGATCTCCACTTTTAAAATCCTTATACGAACAACTTCTAACTCCGGACCCTCCTGCAATACCTGCAGCAGCAGCAAGCCTAGCGGCTTCAGCTTCCCTCGCAATTCTAGTAGCTTCAGCAGTTGCCGCAGCCGCGGCGGCATTAGCAAGCCGGGCAGCTTCAGCATTAGCTGCAGCCTCGGCAGCATTGGCAAGTCTAGTGGCTTCGGCAGTAGCCGCAGCCTCAGCAGCAGCCGCCACTGTTGCCCTTTCAATCCTTAATGCATTAGCTATACTATCCCTCACAAACTTTTGCATAGCCTCTTGAGTCAAAACTTGTGGAGCTTTCTTCGGCGCCATAACTTCTTCAAAATAAGAGGAAAGGTGAGACTTAGCAAAGTCTGATGTTAATAATAAACGCTCCAAAGAGATGTGATATGAGATAATAAATTTGAGATTATTTTTCAAAATGATCGAAGGGTTCCCAAAAGGTAGGTTATGAGATGTTGTAAGTGCTTCAAATGTATGATGGTTTAGTGACTTAATGTGTGAATAGCGTGTAACTCAACATGTTAGTGGTGAAACAAAGGAGTGAGAGTGACTTCGCCCTACTTAAAGGTTTTATCTCGGCATTCGACGTTATCGGTGATGAATCAGCTGATATTAAAATTACGATAGGGAATGACAAAGCATTCTCCGCATTAGAGTATGAAGAAAGGATAATGGAATGGGTAATTGAAGGCATCCATGTGACAATCGTTTTGAAACGAAAGTAAATAACTCGAAAAATGTACATATAAACCGCATGTAAAGTGAACATGCACTTATGGTGAAATGATGAGATGCTATGATGATGTAGTTATAGTCTAGGGTCAATGATGCAACCTAGTTCTCTATAACCGAAGCTCTGATGCCAATCTGTCACACCCCCAAATTACCTGTTTTGCAGCGGAATGGAATTCCTGGGGATTGACTGTCATAGCATCACAATCACAGTTATATTGAACGACCTAAAGTGTCGTTTGGAAAATACATCGCTTGAATTAATAAAAACATTCAGAGTTACAAAGATAGGTCCCAAATGAAAGGTTACTATGTGCGGAAAATAAATTTGTTATAAGTCAAACGATGTTTTTAAAGTTCATAAAACCCAAGTAAGACGCGTCGTCACCGCGACTCTATGATATGTCCACATGCATGCCATGAAGTGAATGCCTTAGATACCTGAGATAAAACATGCTAAAAAGTGTCAACACAAAGGTTGAGTGAGTTCATAGAGTTTGCGTTGAAATGTAAAGCCTGTCAAAATCGTTTATGCAGCAAAGGCATTGTAAATCCACTCAGTTCCAAGTTCCGCCCATGCAAAACTTGCAACCTGTGTGTTCACAATCCATTGCCAAAATATGTATAGTTTATGTTCAAGCATATGATGTCAAATGAATTCACAATAGTACCTAACTCGACGTAGAACAATAACACATAATCAATAGCACATGACTTAATATATCAGTAGTCAACTGATTTAGAACATTATACGACGTAGAACTATAGCACATAATCAATAGCACCTAACTCAATGTATCAGTAGTCAACTGACATAGTACTTTATACGACGTAGAACTATAACACCTAATCAGGAACAATTGATATAATACAACATTCGAATTTGAAACAATGGTGATCATGATAGAAGTTATCCTTAAAAATCCAAAGTACTTGCGAAAAATAGTTAAGCATGTATCTCCCCCAAAATAGTCCAAAACAATTGAAAATGGGGCTATGAAAACTCACTTGGACAAAGATGCGATGGCAAAAGTGAGTACACTGAAATGTAGCGTGAATCACTAAACTTGACCTATTATGAATGATATGATACATAATAAGTTATGATGTAATGTTATGCATACAATTCGGATGATATTTATACCACTTATGAATTTTTTAAAACAATACTTCTCGTCGAAAATATAATCTTTTAACGTCTTGACCACTTTTAAATTACTTCACATGTATTTACGTTGAAATGATATCCGACGATAATCATTTGGTGATTTATTAAGAAAATATAACTTTTCGTCGTAAAAATAATGTCGTTGAAATTTCCATGAAAGTGACTAAAACGGCCTCGAAAAGCTAGTCGTAAAATGGTGCACGTCGAGCGTTAGGAAACGAACTCAACGGTTTTGGGAAGCTTGTATCAATATCTCAAAGTTTTAGTGTTTAAATTTTTATCATAGAGGTCTCGATCATGGAGAAAAACATAGGTGAAGTAGGGTACTTGTACCCAAAATGTTGTTTAAGGTAACTTTCGGCAAAGTTTGAGTGACCGTATTTTATTCGTTACAACTCCGTTTGACGAACGGTTGGACATTTTGGAAAATAGGCTCGGTGAACTTACTTTTACTAGAAGACATCTCTTTATAAAAAGTATCCCATCTATGTTAAAAACGACCCTCAACATGGTCATTTCTTGACCCGTTTGGAGAACAAACTTGAAAAGAAATTTGGAGAACTAATTTTTGGAGAACAAATTTGGAGAACAAACTTGGAAAAATCATATCTTTTTAACCGTAAATCATCACGGGTCGAGCCACCCGTCATTTCGAAGATAATTGAGTCTAGTTTCATGTAAAAATACTTTCAAGGATCAGTTTGTTATAAAATTTTATCAGTTCAACGATTAGTAACAGCAGGTCAGTTTTTCCGGAAAATAGTTTCGTCGTTAAACTTGAAAATAGCATAACTTCTTCGTCATAGCTCCGTTTTAACCCGTTCAAGCGGCCACGTTTTCGTTTTAAAGTATATTTTCCAAATATCTAGCCCAAAATATTTTACCAACTGTCGGATTTTCCAGATTTTCAAAATAAGGACAGACCCTTAATTAAACTTGTCGAAATGAGTTTTTCTCGCGCCAAAATTATTCTAACCCATTCAAAACAACTCCGAAGCTATTCTAATCCTACCATACACCTTCTTAGGGTGTCATGGGTTCCTAGGCATCACCAAAACTAAAATATAACAAGGAGTAATTATAGGATGGATTATATATATTTAGCACATAAAAACCTTAAAAACCTTAAAATGGTATAAATATCATGAGACTTGCATGTTTCACCAATAAAATGATATGACCATAAAAATGAATATGAAATAAAAATATGACTATGAATGCTTACTAGTGATATGATGAGGTTTAATGGACAAAAGGTTTTCCTAATCACTTGAGGTTTGTATTACAAAACCTTGCAACAAATGATACTAGTGTTTAATTAAATTTGACTTGTAAACTTGGAATGCTTCTTCCTTTGATCCCTTGGCTGCCGAAATTATAGAGAGAAAAAGAAGACAATTTTTGGTCTTCTATTTTGTAAAAGAAAGAAATGAAGTGAAAAGGTGATAAGTGAAATGAAAGTAGTTGTGTATAAGAGATATTATGCAAATATCTACTTGGTGATTCACCCCTTGTGTCGACAAGGGGTGTGAATCATCTTTTGTTTATGTTTTTTTTTTTTTTTTTTTTAACTTATGTAAATGTAAGATACTTGTAAGATTTTTGATGTTAAATGGTAAGTTGTAGCATTTGTAAATATTTAGGGTAGCGTTGAATAAAAATAAATTTTCACGGGACAAGTTAAAATATATTTAGGTCATAAAAATTATAAAAATACATTCCTTGCAAAATTTGAGTGATATAATAATAATCGTGTCGAATTTAAGAAAAACGTCGTAATTATATAAATACAACAATTTAGTTACAAAATAAATTTAAAACATTGGGTAAACTCATAATATTATTTTTATAACTCAATATGAGTATAAAAATATATCGGGATGATTTTTGGAATTTATGGATCAATTGTTCAAAATAATTAATTACGCGATAACGTTTATTTAATATGAAAATTACGCGTTTAAGGTAAAATGCAAAACCATGCATGAACCGATATGGAATGATGTTATTGATGATATGTAGACTAAACTTAGTCTATATGAAATGTCCTCGATGATATGATCATGAATTCACAGCTAAACCATTACGGTTACGTGAATTTGATACTCATAAACCCAGTTTACGATAAACGATAAATAATGAAGCATGAATAATGTTTTGAGAATGACCCGAAAATACGAATTGTCACATAGATGATAGGCCTCTACCTGTTAGCAGGGGGCGCTCGGCCCTGCGAAATGGTTCTCCTTCCATCAGAAGGCTAAATGGAAGGACTGTAGGTTTTGAAGAAGGACCCGAAGGAAATCCGGGAAGAAGGGAAAGAACGCATGGTGAAAGGAGGAGCGAGAACTCCAACGGAGGAAGCAACCCGGTAGGAAACGGAGGGGTAAACCTACCCCCTCTCCTAGCTGCCCATTTAGGAAGAGAAGGGACGGGGGCTCCAGTACCCCCCTCTTATGTTTCGAGTGTCGGAGGCCCACCTCCATATTCCAGCATGAATCAGTTACCCCCTCCGGGAATGAACCCCTACCTACCTGCTCAAACCTACAACACTTACCCTCCGAATGGTTCACTCCCCAACCAGAATTACCAGCAATGCCCTATGGACAGGTTCCTACGCAATCGATGGGAGTAAACCCTTCGTACCAACCCGCTACTGTTTACCCTACCTACACACAACCATTTCCTAACCCGTATAATCCTACACCTGTTTATCCACCTCCATACAACCCTTACTATGCCGAAGCCTCTGGAGCTTGCACACCTTTCGTGAAGTGGATCACCCCCTACCTGACGGTGTAAAGATGCCTACTCATATAGGCACCTACGAGGGAAAGGCGATCCTGATAACTTCCTCCACTTATTCGAAGGCGCTATCAAGATGCAAAAGTGGGTCATGCCTGTAGCATGCCACATGTTCACTTACACGCTCAGAGACTCCGCAAGAATATGGTGGAATGGACAGAAGTTGGGGAGCATTATGAGTCTAGACGATCTTAAGGCTAAGTTCCGGTTACACTTTAGCCAGCAGAAGAAGTACACCAAAACCCACCTAACCGTGCACACCATCAAGCAGAGGGACAACGAAAGCACAAGGGCCTTCGTTACCAGGTATACTGATGAAACTTTGCAAATTCTAGGGTTGCACGAAGATCAGAGGATCTCTGGTTTCGTACATGGCCTTCGGACTCGAAGCTTGATGGAATTCTTGTCCACCGACCTTCCCAACACATACAAGGCCTTGATCGAGAAGGCTTACACCTGGATTGAGTCCAAGGAGGTAGCAACAAACTAGGCTCCAATAGAGCAAAAGGAAGCGTCTGACAAATTCTCTAGAGGGTCCTCCTGGGAAGGACCCAAAAACAAGAAGAAGAATAGAGACCGCTTCACCCCCTACAACAAAGGTTCGAACCATGGACTCTTGGCGAACTTGGTCAAATCTCCCCGAGAGATCCTAGCTACCGAGAAAGCCGCAAAGTCCTTCGATCCACCACCTCGGATGACAGTACGAAGCAAAGCCAGAGACATGTCCAAGTATTGCCATTTCCATGAAGATCATGGACATGACACGAACAACTGCAGGGAACTAAAGAAGCAGATCGAAGAGGCGGTACGGTCTGGACAGTTAGCACATCTGGTCAAAGGCATCAAAAAGGGAAAGGACAAGTTCTCCGACACTCAACTGGGTGAATGGAAGGGGAACAAGAAGGAAGCTATGCCCGCAGAAGCTCCTATACTAATGGTACACAGGCACGATGCAACCTTGAAAAGGAAGGAAGCAGATGGGGAGCTGGGAAGTGTAGGGGAAATAACCTTCCCTTACATATTGGGGCAGACACCTTTGACTGATCTCGTGATCATCAAGGTACAAATCTCAAACAGGGAAGTAAACCGAGCATGTATGGATTGTGGAAGCTCCTGCAAGATCATCTATGAGCATTGTTTCCTAAAGCTCAAGTCATCCATACACTCACGGAGGGTGGACTCGAAAGCACCAATGGTAGGGTTCTCCAGCGAACACTCGTGGCCCCTAGGAGAAGTACCGTTGGAAGTCACCATAGGCGAAGGCCCCTTATCCCGCACGGAAACACTCATCTTCGTCATAGTAAGGTCAGATTCTCCTTATAATTTGTTAATAGGGAGAACAACTATGCAAAAAATGGGAATTGTTGTTTCCACTATACATGCTGCTATTAAGTTCCAAACCCCCTTCGAAGTAGGAACTGTTCATTCTAATTATAGGGCGGATAAGGGTGTATATGGTGTCAAAAAGATCAAAGAAGAATCGGAGGAGTCTCCGATGGCAATTCTAAGCTGTACAGATGCGGAGGAGCGAGTTGTAGTTAACCCTAGCTACCCTGAACAAACGGTGGTAGTAGGAAAGCAGCTCCCATCAAATTTCAAGGCGAAGCTCACGGAACTGTTGCGGACTAACCTTGATGTTTTTGCTTGGAAATATTCTGACATGACAGGGGTACCAAGAACATTGCTGATAGACGGACAGTCCTTCGTAACGGAGCATAAACTCAATGAGTGCAAACACATCGAGCCAATAAAACAGAAAAGGAGAAGCCTAGCCCCCGAAAGAAACGCTGCAGCCTGTAAAGAAGTTGACGAACTCACACAAGCAGGCATCCTGAGGGAGGTCAAGTACCAAACTTGGGTGGCCAATCCAGTGCTGGTCAAAAAGAGCGACGGAGGGTGGCGCATGTGCGTTGACTTCACTGACATCAACAAAGCATGCCCGAAGGATTGCTACCCCCTACCAGAAATTGACTGGAAGGTAGAATCCTTGGTAGGTTTTCGATTAAAATGCTTCTTAGATACCTATAAAGGGTATCATCAGATCCAGATGGCAAAGGAGGACGAGGAAAAGACAACCTTCTACACGAGCAAAGGTGTCTATTGTTACAGAAAGATGCCCTTCGGATTGAAGAAAGCAGGGGCAACTTATCAACGTCTCGTAGATAAAGCCTTCAATAAATAGATAGGCAGAAATCTCGAAGCTTACGTCGACGACATGGTTATTAAAAGCAAGATGGAGGAGGACCTACTCCTCGATGTACATGAAACATTTGACCATCTTAGGGCGATTAACATGAAGCTGAACCCTAAGAAATGCTCCTTCGGTGTAGAAGAGGGACAATTCCTAGGACATTTGATCACTAAGCAGGGGATAAAGGCTAATCCCTCCAAGGTCAAGGCAATTTCCGATCTCCAAGCCCCTAAGTGTCTAAAAGATGTGCAGAGCCTGAATGGGAAGCTAGCAGCCCTAAGCCGGTTTTTGTCGAAGGGGGCTGACAGGTCCCTACCATTCTTCAAAACATTCAAGGGATGCGTGGACAAGAAAACTTTCCAATGAAGCCAGGATGTTGAAGCTGCCTTTCAGAAGATGAAGGAGTTCATTGAAATCCTTCGAACACTCACAGCCCCAATCAAAGGCGAAGTGTTATTCATGTATTTAGCATCCTCAACGGAGAGTATTAGCGCAGTCCTCATGGCAGAACAAGACAAACGACAGATCCCCATTTACTTTGTCAGTAGGGTCCTACAGGTAGCAGAGATCAACTATCCAACATTGGAGAAGTTAATACTCGCCTTAATCTACGCAGCAAGGAGGCTCCGATGCTATTTCCAGGCCCATCCTGTCACAGTCTTAACCGACAAGCCACTAAAATAGATCTTGTCGAAGCCTGAAAAATCTGGGAGGGTGGCTAAATGGGCTATTGAGCTTGGAGAACATGAAATAGAGTTCAAAGGACGAAACTCTATTAAAGGGTAAATTCTCGCAGACTTCTTGGCAGAAACACCTTCCGAGCCTGACATAGGAAAGGAAGAGCCCAAAACCAATCTCACTCAAGCGCAGGCAGAATGGAAACTTTACACAGACGGAGCATCCAACTCCGACGGTTCTGGAGCAGGTCTAATGTTGGTCAGTCCTGAAGGGAAGGAGCATACATATGCTCTTCAGTTTGAGTTCGAAGCCACAAACAACGAAGCGGAATACGAAGCGTTGCTAGCAGGACTCCGATTGGCTAAAGATATGGAGGTCAAAGCTCTCGTTGTTTTCGTAGACTCCCAATTGGTTGCAAACCAAGTGACAGGCTCCTATGAAGCAAGGCAGCCCGTCATCAAACAGTACATGGAAAAAACAAAGGAGATGCTGGAAAACTTCAACTCCTACACCATCCAACATGTTCGTAGGAATCATAATAAGAAGGCAGATGCACTAAGCAAGCTAGCTTCAATGGCCTTCACTCATCTCACTAAAGAAGTACTCGTGGAAGTCCTTCCTGAAAGATCCATTGTTCGTAAAGAAGTTGCCGATGTGATTCACGAAGAAGTAGAGACATGGATGACTCCCATAAGGGAATATTTGATAAGTGGTCTTCTCCCTGAAGATCCCAAGCTAGCAAGGAAGGTTTGGGTTAAGTCCCCGCAGTACCGGTTAATAGGGGAAACCCTATATAGGAGATCATTTTTGTCACCCTGGTTACGATGTGTAGGCCCCAAGCAAGCTTCGAGCATCATCTCTGAAGTCCACGAAGGATCCTCCGGTCTCCATGCAGGACCCCGCTCATTCGTCTTGAAGATAATGAAACTGGGCTATTATTGGCCTTCGATGCACAGGGACGCGGCTGAAATCATTCTTAAATGTGAAGCTTGTCAGATACACTCAAACGTTCCAAAGATGCCGAAGCAGGACATGACAAGTGTGACATCCGCATGGCCATTCTCCCAATAGAGCATCGATATCTTAGGTCCCATGCCCGTAGCTCCCGGAGGAGTCAAATTCCTGCTGGTAGCAATCGATTACTTTACTAAGTGGGTGGAAGCTAAACCCCTAGCCTCCGTCACAGGGAGACAGATCGAGAAGTTTGTATGGGAACACATCGTGTGCAGATTCGGAGTGCCCCACATCATCATATCCGACAATGGAAAGCAGTTCGCTGAAGGAGTCTTCTATGATTTCTGCTAAGGGTTAAACATAAAACAGTCTTGGACATCCGTCTACCATCCACAAGGTAACGGAATGGTGGAGGTTACAAATAGAGATATCATCAAAGGGATCGAGAAAAGGCTGGGACGAACACACCATGGATGGGTAGATGAACTCCCCCAAGTATTATGGGCTCACAGGACGCAGCCTAAGTCAAGCAATGGTAAAACTCCCTTCAGCCTTACATACGGAACAGAAGCGGTCATTCCTTCAGAATTAATTGTACACACGGAGCGTGTGGCAACGTATGACACCTCCCAAAATGACGAAAGGATCAGGGAAAACCTTGACCTGCTAAAAGAAAGACGAGAAATAGCCTCCATCCGAGAAGCAATGCACAAACATAAGATCGAAGGCTATTATAACAAAAAGGTCAGACCTTCCACTTTCAAACCTGGAGAATATGTGCTACGCCTCAACAGTGCAAGCAAAGCAGAATACCAGGGGAAGCTGGGACCAACTTGGGAAGGACCCTACATGGTAGCTGAGGCCTACGACAATGGAGCCTACAAACTGGCCAATCTTCTCGGAGAACCCATCGATAGAACATGGAATGGTACGAACCTTCGAAAGTTCTATGTTTAAGAAGTACTTTTACTTTTTTATTCTTGTAATTAGAAGCTTCTCAAGGGAAAGCAAACATTATTGGTAGCTGTCTTAGTTTTCATTTCAAGAATGATGTAATCCTCCCTACCAATTCAATGATAAATAAGACATTTCCCACAAATCTCTTGCTTCATTTCTTAAACACAAAGATTTGTTCAGCCAAGTCATTAATGAGTTTCAATGTCGAATAAAATGGCTCAAGGAGTAATACATGCCTTATCATTTAAGCCAACTTTAACATTCACATTAACTCTCCTTGTAGTTTATGGCGCTTGTAAAAATATGTACAAAGTCATGCTACTTAAAGGATTTGAGATAGAGTGGGTCACGACCTTATGTCAATGATCAAATTTGGTCATTATATTCTTGGTGTTGTAATTTACACACAATGAGGTTGGTTAACCTTAGGTTGTAAAACTTAAGCATAAAAAAAATGGCGTACGAGAACTTAACAAGACAAACATGCATAATAACTAAGTATGTAGAGGTATTTCCCCTACACCATACCATTCAAAACAAGGGCTAACGCCCTTGTACCTGTACGAGGAGCCTAAGCCCCAGTTAAATTGTTTTTGGCCCATGGCCATACATCTAAAGCATTTAAATTGTTTGGAGAACAAGACAAACATTGACACATAAGATAAATTGTCTTAAGGGTACATGCCACCCTTTGGAACCAAATTACTGCCACATGGCAGCCTTCATTCCTGCTTTTTTGGAGATGGAGTGGAGGATGGTTGCACTGAGACAGGCTTGGTAGACATGGTCTTCTTAGTGGGAGTGGCAGGCTTTAGCTTCCGAGGTTTCTGGGAAAGGAGGTCTTCGAGGGGTGCCATAGGATCTTTGGTAGCCTCAGCAAGTAAGGAGTACTCTGCAGTTGCGAACGCATTTCCTGCCTCATCATACTCAGCCTTCGAAGTAGGACGGTAGCATTCAATCTTGGAAAGATCCACGGGCTTGCCTGTTTTGGCAGCCTCCTCCAACGCTAAGCACCGTCCATGAAATATGGCTGATTTGATGACCTTCCACATCTGAGCTCCCAATTCATCACTGTGGTAGAGCTCCATGGCTATGTAAGGCACCACCTTTGAAACGACCTCCGCACGATCCTTTTGCAGCATCTTATACATTATCTGCAAGCCATCGATTTCCTCCCTTAACTTCACTTCTACCTCTCCGAGCCTGGCTTTCTCACTTTCCAAGCCAGCACATTTCGTCTCAAGAACAGATTTCTGACCTGTTAGAGTGATGACCTTGGCTTCTTCCAACTTAAGATTGCCGAGTTCAACTGTCAACTAGGCTACCTTTCCACGAAGGTCTTGGACGACGGGGTTCTTCTTAACATTCCCCTCAATCTCGTCACACTTAGCCTCCAGCTTGACCACAGTTCTGAGCAATTCTCTGGTTTTGGCATTTAAGTGGTTATCCAATACTGCCTGCCTCGCAACCCCATTGTCATGCATGTCACAAAACCTTTCAATGGACATATTTTCCAGCATACCTTTCCATTGAGGAGGGGTGACATGATCGACAATCCGGTGACAGGCCAAAGCATTGGGAAGCTCTTTCGTCTCTGGAAGGCCTGCGACCAATACAATGTATAAAGGCTAAGTTAGTTGTAATAATTATGACTTCACATATTTTATAAGGAGGAACTGCTTACCATGCACCTCCACTGATTCATCTGGAAATTCAAAGGCTGACTTCACAAACTTTCTACCTTCAGCACTCTTCTGCTTCACAACTCTGCCTCCGAAGGTAGATATGGGATTCTTCCTCTTGTTGGTAGACTTAACAGCCTTGGCTGCTGTTCCCTTCAGCTATCCCTGTTGAAACTACAACTGGGACATCCTCATCCGCAGGATCGTCCGAGTCAGAAACATTCTCAACAAGTTGGGATGGACCCTCTAATGCAAGTTGCGGGGGTGCCGATGCAACAGGCTCGAGATTCGGAGCGTCTACCTCATTGTTGTTCACAGATGTTGAAGGGGAGCCAACACCATAAGACTCCTCAGCTTTCTCAACAGGCATAAAGCTTAAATCTCCATCCAAATCTTGGTACATGAAGTTTCTGAATGACATCTCTGCAAAATAGAAACAAGAAGAAATAAATATCAGTGCTACATTGGTCCTACTTAAATAGAAGTAGATAAACATACTTTGTCCTTGGTATATGATCACAGGCTTCTTGGGAGACCCCTCCCAGCTCTGGGCAATCCCAGCCATGTATAAGATGGCTTCAGGGAACACTTGCACATCCACTAGATATTTGGCCAAACGCTGATAACAGGGATCCCTTCGCACCTCGTATGGCAGGGGGTCATTATACCGTTTAGCATCAAACCTATTTTCCTTATTCAGCAACTCTGAATATTTAGGGGGAACAATGGTGTCTTGCACGTAGAAAAAGCTACCTTTCCAACCTGTTATGTTTGTATATACCCTCCCAAACAGGTTTGGAACATCAGACTCAGGCCTTTTTGCTAAAGTTAGCCAGTTGCCCCCAGGATACAAGTTCAGAAATCCTCTTAAAACCGTTAATGTTGGTTCATAGCCGTATGCTTTGCACATCACTATGAATGTGGTCAGCTTGGCAAAACTAAAGAGGTTAAACCTAGAGATGTGAACCTTGTAATATTGCATAAACTCTAATATCAGGGGGTGCAACGGAATCCTAAGGTTCGAGTGACTAAATGCATGTGTGTACAGCCCTACGAAACCTTGAGGAGCATCAAAGATGCCCTGATTAGATTTAGGTAACATCACTTTGTGTTCTAGTGGGATAGGATAATCGGCTAAGTGATCATGTAGATCTTTTGCAGACAATGTACACTTTTGCTGCTTTATAATAAACTTGGAATCCATTTTTTTAAAAAAAAAACAAGCTTTCAGTACGAAAGAAGGTTTACCTTTGGTTTCGGAAGTGAAGGCGATGAGATTTTACTGCGTGTGGAAACAAGACGAAGAGAGTAAAATAAATTAGGGTTTCATCTACCCCCTTTTTATACTCTCTTCTCTCTCTCTTAGGCACTGCACACGTGTCCCAAAGATAAGTATTATCTGGTTAAAAAATTTTAAATTTTGAATACAGATGACTTTTAGTCTCTGGGTAAGGTGGGAAAGTGTGATTCCTGTAGCGGGCAGCCCTAATAAGTACTTAGCATTTAATGCGCTAAGTTAGGTACGTAATTATCCCCTAACTAACGTAATTCGCAGCAATCTGGTATTTTTTCGAAGCATGAAGTCGAATGCAATGCCTCTTCGCTCATATGCATCACTTTCGACTGGGGGGCTTGATGATGTACCCTCCGATTAGCTCGAAGGACACTCCTCCGAGACGTGTCGAAGCCCTTCCATACGAAGGCCCAAGTTAGGATTCTAAAATATCCATAGGCGTCAAACCATTCGTTGGCACGAAGGTTACCTAAGGGGAATTCGCCATTCGAAGCCCTAAGCCCTTTGGGGTATGGCTGACGAAGGAACAATGGATAAGGAACCTTCCCTTGGCCTTTTGGGCCTTTGCATAGGCTTATGGGCTTTCTACATAAGCCTAGCTCTAATTACAAACATAAAAGCCATAATTAAGCAACCTATTACAATGAAATGACTAACACTTGATAATACTAGTTACAAGTGATTCCAACAATCTCCCCCTAAGTGTTAGTGATAATGTAACAACGGTTGCTTGACGTCTTCTAGCATTCTTCTTTCTTGTGAGTAGAGATGCTTTGTTTCTTTTTAACTTTATCAGCTTTGACGTCGTTGTATTCTTTGTTCTTTGTTCTTTTGTGGATGTTGTGATAGTATGTTGTTGTCTGCCATTTGTCAGCTTCGTTGATCAGGTGTCTCCACGTCTTTCTCCACCATGCTCACACGTCTTTTGACTTTGAATTACAAGTGTGGTGCAGTTCTCGAGTCTTTAAACTTTGTAGATTATTTGGCTTTGAAGAAGAATCGTATTAACTTTTGTGTTGCCTTTGATTATGAGAGAACTTCATATGTGATGTTGTTGGTATGAGCATGTGGAGAATGGCACGATCTTTTCTCCCAGGAACATCCATCAGTAGCTGCATAAATGGGTTAGTGAAAAACACCAATCGATCATTGTGGACTTTTCTTAAAGAATTGACCACTATGATTGTTTTACTGATGAATGTCTTGATTCCATTCACCTTGGTCGGGCGAATCAGCCATCCAAATCCCGTGAAGGGACAGTCGGCATTACATTGAACAAGTTCAAGTAATACCCACATCTTCAGGATTCGATTCTTGAAAAGAAACTCCTTAGCGGGATTTCCAGCACTTACAAGTTTGAACTTTGAGGGTGTTAATAGCATAGTTTGAAAACACTTCTCTAATTCGTACAAAGGTTGTTCCTGAACTAGAGTCCCTAAAGTAGGCTAACACGATATACCGAAGTATATCTATAGTTCAGGTGAGTCGCTGAGGTACACCGAAGCATCACCTCACGACTGTAGACCGTTTGAGACATACTAAGCGTAACCCACAAGGAGTTACCGAAGTGACCTGTTGTTAGGGTTGTTTGATGTTGACCCTGGCAGGAGTTTCCATTCAATCACTGAGGATCACAATTGTGAATCCCCTCATAAATGTTCTTGGCAAATTGATAAGATCTGCGAAGGACTCTAGAATGTGTCACTTTCGTTCTTATTATTGAACGACAAGCGATGAAAGATCAAGTGTTCATAAGAGATCTTTTGATGAATCTCGTGGCTCTAGACTCAATAGTGCACTTTGGTTTTCCTAAGCGGAGACTAGGGAGAGGGTCTCCTTCTTCAATACCAACTACCTCTAAGAGAAGGTCGATAGATTACGTAGGGTTTCCTGTGAGAATGAAATAAGCTCTTTTGAGAGAACTTGAGTGGCTAAGAAGGTTTAGTGCATTGCGTCACTGGGTCCATGACGACTTTGTCTTCAATACCGGTGTCATCTTGTGACATCCAGTAGCATATGAATTGAACCCGGTGTCTTCCCTAAGTTGAATAATTTGGAGGGCTATTTCTTTTCACCCTTTTCTTTAACTTTTCTTTTTAATTCTTCAACTCCTTCTTTCTCCGTTTCTCATTTTCTCCTTTTTCAATCATACCTAAGGACTTCTAAATACTAACTATTTGTGGTGTCCTTGGGTAGATCCCTCCGGCTCTGGCAGATCATAGGACGTTTATTCCTAAACTTAGTCAGCTTATAACTCCATGACTATCCTATGTTGCCATAAAACCATTTCCATGAAAATCTCTCAAAGTGTTTATGAATAAAAAACATGTTTGTAACACTTCAAGAGTTTTGTATTTTCAGAAATACTCCCCCTCCACATGTGCTTATGAGTTTTGACTGAAATCTGCACAGTGACGCAAACCTTGAAAAGATTGTCAAACCCATCAAAGTTCATGTTTATCAAGAGTTTCTCGAATTGGTACATTCTAATAAGATAAGTCTTGGAAGACAAATATTTTCGATTAATGACATTTTAGAGTCGTCAATTCAAGAGTTAAGTCTTAGCACACTAAGATTCTATTCACAATCCAACATATTTAGATCACAAAAATTTTCTCCCCCTCAAAAATGGCATATTGATGTTATTTTTGAAGAAATTTTGACTTAAAATATGACCATTTCGAGTTTTGCGAGAAGATTTCCACAAAGAACTTTGATTAGAACAATTAATTTGCAAATACTTCCCCTCAACAATTGATATTAAATTTTAAGGTTTTGAAAAGCACGAGAGGGAATACTTGTTCTTTTGATCAAAATTATGAAAATATTGAAAGTTTTGATTAATTTTACTCAAAAGTAAGAAGCTTTCGCTCATTTTATAAGGATTGTGGCACTGAAGTGTACCACAGGGTCCTTTCAATACAAGATCGGGTAGTACACTGCTATTTATGCATAAACCATCATGAATATATATAAATAAATCAATTAATCAAAATCACAATCAAGTTAAGAGTGCCCAAATGTTTTACACACGACCAGGAACTTTATCTGGATGTTGGTATGTCAAGATAGAAAAGCTCTGTCTTCCGCCTACGTAGCTATCCAATCGTCTCATCTGATCCCTGTGTATCAACCTTTCATCCAGCCTCGTGATAAACCTAAGAACGTCCTTGCGATCCTTGGAGTTCCATTTTGTTGCCTGAACAATACTAGTCTCAATGTCCTTTATACGATATGCCAACCCATCATGAACCATCTTTAACGTTGCGTCACAGAACTTATGAATTTCGTCAAACGGCATGAAGCATGTATGATGATGCTCACTTCTGTAGATGATTCCAAACTTCAGTTTTTGCAGAATTGTGTACTGAGGTTGTTGGTTGAGCTCATTAAAGTGTAGGAGCGGTTTGGTGAGATTGATCTGCTTCTGGTATGATTCAACGCCGAGTTGCAGGTCTTCAACACGTTCCTGAATAACTTTGCTGAGGATGAAGATTAGAAGCGCAATGATGTACTTGAGTTGAATCTCTGTCGAGAACTGTCACATCCTTCCTTGTACCTTTAGGAGATACATGTCTTCGATGTCGTTGAGTGACAACTCCGGGAAGTCAGCTTTAGTGAAATCATACTCTTGTTCATCTTGTCTTTTGACCTTGATCTTGGACAAGAATGAGTAGTCCCACTTTGTTTCCAATGTTATCGACATCACATCAACTATTCTTTTGTCATTCTTCACCTCCTTGTTTGACTTTCTTACTCTACAGCTCCTGTAGTATAGCCTCATCCTCTCTGGCCAATGATGAATACCAAATTTGGCATCAATGTCATATTCTACAACCTTGTCGACAAACAGGTTTGTGGCGTCTTCTTCAATGGCGAAGTTGGTAGAGAATACTGTAGCAGGGATGTTGAATGTAAGCGATGTAGCATACTTCTTGCTGACACTGCTTCCGTGTTGAAGGAACTCCAAATCATTTTTGAAGAAGAAGCGGAAGGAGATCCTCGGTTGTTCTGGTTTGCCAATTGTTGGTAGAGGCTTGGTCCAATCCATGTAGTAGGGTTCATTATCCTTTTTTGAAATGTCGATGTTTGATTCCGGGTTGAGCCAGTCGATAGTGTTGGACATTGCATGGGCAATGTTGTCTAAATGGTATTCCAGCTTGATTGCACTGTAGGATCTTTCTTTGAGCAGATTGAATGCATCGTTCTTGATTCTGTGGAGCTCCCATTTCGTCATCTTCTTAACCTTGAATTCATCTTGGATAATTTTAACCTGCTCCATGGTTTGACCATCTACCGGTTCTTGGCCTTCAGGTAGTCTGGGAATTGCCTCAACCATGTGACTGAACCATTCATACTCCTTAGTGTTGTCGTCATCTAACCAAGAGACGACTGACGGTTTCTTCTTCTTAGTTATGGAGGATGACTCTGATCGATGTGATGGTCGGGGAGTTAGTTGACGTCGGGGCTCGGGAATGTCACGATCCTCACCACCGGTGTATGTGAAATGATCATCGATTTTCTGCTGTGGTGGTGGAGATTCTGCATCCCAAGGTTGATAATATGATGGTTGTTTGGTAGCTTGTTGTGAGGGTGTCATGGTTGTTCTAGCAGGTGGTGGCATAGATGACGATGACTCTCCGGTCTTCTTTTGCCTTTTCACATTTGGATCCTCGTCCTTGTCATCATCTCTCGGTCTCTTATCTTGACCAGCATCTTCCTTGCAAGTAGTTTTGAGTTGTTGTGCCAGAAGTAGATCATATAGCTTTTCGTCATCTGGTGTGAAAGATGGAGCTCGAGGAGTCATTTTCATTACCAATTCTACTATTAAATCATCTTCAGAGACAACTGGAGGCTCGAATGGTCTTGTATGCATGACCACCGGTGTTGTAGTAATGATCTGCTGAACCATTGTTTTAATCATTGGGTAGAATTGATCTTTGAATATCTCTCTAGTGACAAAAGGAACCATGTTTTGAAGGAATGAGTGAGTGTAGTTCCTTATTTGTTCATTCATTTCACCTTGAACGTCCCTAGTGAGAAATGCCTTGATCTGTGCTCTTTCGCCTTGAAACTCGTCCATTTGTTTGGAAAGATCGATGACCGCGTCGGCCAGTGTGTTCAATCTAGTTTCATGAAGACTTTGTTTGCGTTTTCGAGACTGAAGCACAACTTTATAGATCTTTGCCTTGGTACGAGATGCCCACGTGTCGGCTTTCTTCTTGACGGATTTTAATGATGATTTAGTTGTTTCCTTCGGTGGTGGTGGTGATGAGTGTAAAGATGATGCTTGTTTGGAGGTGTTATGGGGTGTTTCCGAAGATTTCTGGGGATTGTGTTCAGGGTTGTCAAGAATGTAGGCGTCGGCTTCCCTTTTCAACCGTTCCTCTTCAGCCTTAGCAGCTTCATCTGCAGCCTTCTTCTTCTTTAGTTCCTTTTCAGCTTCCAAAATGTAATCATCTGGAACTCTCTCATCTTTTTCTTAATCGTCATCTTCATAGTCGACTAACTCCTCATCCTCATCTTGTAGGTTCTTCTCTTCTGGTTTCTCTACCTGAGTGGCCGGTTTGGTGATGTCACCCGGGCCCTTACCGGGTTGATTAACCGGATCGGTAGCGGGTTTTGTTGTGAGGGTAGCACCACCGCTTGAACCACCTGGCCCTTCAGGTTGATTAACCGAGAAGGCAGCTGCTTGGTGTTCTATTCGCTTCTGCTTCAATGTTTTCCTAAATTGTTCTTCTGCATCCATAGAATCATACTTGTCATCATCAGATTCCTGTTGTTCCAGCGGTTTCTTCCCTTTGTCAGACTTGGTCTTTTCATCAGAGATTCATACTCATCAATGTCATGGAAGAGTTCCTCATAAGAAGGACTATCAAGCTTGTCCTCTTTCTCCTTTTCGACGGTTGTGTCATCAGTATGGGCCTCAATGTAGATGATGACCTCCTCCGACTCAGTTTCGGAGTCATCATCTTGTTGAGATGACGGCTTAGGTGAAGGTTCCTTTTTGACAACGTCCACTAGAATCTTCCTCTTAACTACCCTTGATTATTTCTTAGATTTAGACTGGGCACTTCCAGCTTTCCTTACCCTGGTCTTGGGTTTTGGAGCAATAATCTCATCTAAGAACCCAACTTTCTTCACCTTGATAGCCTCTGTGTAGTATATGTACGATGTAGCAGCTTTTACCTTATCAGTGATTAAGCATTCAGGGAGAACAACACCTTGTTTACGGGTAGTTTTTTTTACCCTTACTTCCTTGAGGGTAGGCTTTTTGATCATGGTGTGTTTGTTGGGGTTGTCAAGATGCTTGGGAATGTCTTCATGTTTCCTAAGAATGTTGTGGATGATCAGCTTAGTGAAACGAATGAAGGGAATCCTAGAACCTTGTTTCTTCAGATGTTGCATCATGTCCTCCTAGATGAGGCTAGCGTAGTCGATGTGATGCACATGGACCATTCCCCAGAAGATTTGAAAATGCATCAGTTTTGGGTACTCATGGCCGCTATCCCTTCCTGAGACAGACTTGGCAACCATTAGGTAGATTGATCTCCAAGGTTGAGGAATATTCTTGACATCAACTCTTGAGTGAGTAGAAATGATGCCAGAAGCCTCGTCGTACCCACTATTGACAAGGAATTCCAGAACCTCTGCTTCATTTGGTATGTTGACATAATCAGCAGGAGAGTTAATGTCTGGAAGTAGAAGAACTGATCGAAGATCATCTACATAAACCATGATCTCTTTTCTGTCAAGAGTTACCTTAACCACATAATCTTCATCAGTCCTTTCCATGGTATACCAGAACTGGTGTATGTAGAAGTCCGGAATAGAGGATGACTTTGTGAGCATGGGCTTGAATGGATGATGCAGAAGGACGTCCACAGCTATTCTGCAAGAGGATTAAGCACAAGTGAAATTGTTGAAGTCGACTCGGAGATTGTTCTTGCCAATGAATCCATCATAAGCGGGTGGAAAAGTGTTTGCCATTGTGAGCTCAGCAGGGGCGTTGATGTTTGCTTGATTGTCAGCCATTTTGTGATCTGAAAGTTATTTAGACAAAAGAACAAACATATGGAAACACATTGTGTTAGTTTTAGTTTGATTTATTGTCCAATTACTTGTTTAAAGTCAACATGTTTGTGTTAGTTACAAGTCCTAAGTCACTTTTGTCCAATTGGTTAAAGTTGAAGTGATAAGTTACGTGAATGAGTTAATATTGAAGTTTTAAAGCCCAATTTTCACTTAACACATAACATTTTAACTTTTGTAAGCTTATGTGTAACATTTGGTTTTTGTGACTTATTCGTAACATACAACAGTAGTCTTATGCGTAACAGGCCAAACATAGTGAATGGTAGCTTATGTGTAAGCATGAGTCCTTATGTGTAAAGAAGGAGCTTATGCGTAGGCGTGAGCTAAAGCATAAGACCAAGTCTTATGCGTAAGAATTTCTTACGCGTAGGACAAGTTCAAAAGCTTTAAGCTTACGCGTAAGGATAAGTTGAATGTTACGCGTAAGGTTTACTCGTAAGAGTAAAGCTTATGCGCAACAAGCCTTGTTTACACATATCTTTCCAAGATACACGTAATCCATTGTAGACCTCTTATGCGTAAGAGTTACGTGTAAGATTTCTCTTAGGCGTAACCTTTACGCATAAGAGTATTCCTTTATGCGTAACATTAGAACACCTTTGGTCAGATTATTACGAGTAAGCAACCTGTAAATCACAAACATGAAACCTTGATTACAGTGTATTCCAAACACTTTTAGATCACAAAATAATCACTATAACATATCAGATACACGTAGAAATCCTTAGGCGTAAAACTTGCTTAAACCCTAAACCCTTAATCTACGCATAACCAATTTAGCCATTCAAATCAAGAAAGATGTGTTTCTGGGCTATCCTAGATGTTATAGGAGTGCAATGGAACAAGTTTTAACACAATTCTACCACATAATCAAAAGATTCAAAGGTGACGAACCCTAAACCCTAAAACTTAATTCTTGAACAATTATGTGTTTCTGGGCTAATTAAAGGTTCACAACATGTATAGAAACTCATTCTAACACTATCTTGTCCACCTAATCACAACAGAAGTCACAAAATAGAAAACCCCCAATTCGAACACATGAACCCTAAATTACAAATTCGCTCAATTAGTGTTTCTGGGTTGGTTTGAAGGATTAAAATAGGTTTAAGACTCATTAAGAAACATTTTAACACAACCCATTACAACTCAAAAACATTTATGTGTAAACCCCTAATTCATACGCATGAACACACATTCAAAATCATTTATAGAAAGATTTAACCATTGGATTTGAAAGATTTTTTAAACCATTGTACAAAATCATGATCAAAACACTTCACAACTTACAGATTTTGAATTTGATGAATGGATTTGCATAATGATTGTGGGTCATTAGATCTTGGTGGTTATGTTAGGAGTAAATGAAAGAGTGCATTGAATGTGGTGGTTGAGATGATTTTGTTTAAAATTATTTTGCAAAGTATACACATTTAGTCCCTCAACCTCAAAGAGTTTCCAACCAAGATCCATTAACTCCCGTTTTGGTTAGACAAAACACATTTAGGCAAGAAACTTGACGATAATCCCCCTCGACTTTTGAAATGATGAATTTTGTAAACATTTGAGCCCGAGGAGGGCATATTTGAATATAGAATATCCACCACTTAATAAGAAACAACATATTTTTGGTAACATGCAAGTACAAGGTTTTATGAAACAAAAAATATTTACTTTCTCCCCCTCAACACTTGTTCGAGAAAAATGATGAAATGTTTGATAGAAAACTGTGTTGATGGAAGTTTTGTACTTGCAATGTTTGATTTACAAATAATTATTAAAAGAAAAAATATTTTTAGATTTTATAAGATTTTATATTTTTGTATTTTGTTTTTGAAATATATTTACAAAAGAGGTTTTGGTGTTTGACTTTTCAAGTGAGTTTTAAAAGGTCATCCAGTTCTTCTGGAGTCAAACACCTCATACCAATTCGGTGAATCAAGTCAGTAAATCTTGCGGGAGGCAAGGCTTTAGTGAGAAGATCCGCCAATTTATGTTCTGTACCTACAAAGTATAACTCAACTGTACCCTTTTCCACGTGCTCTTTAATGAAATGATATCGAAGATCGATGTGCTTTGATTTTTAATGTTGAACGGTGTTGCACAAGATCGCAATAGCACTTCTGTTGTCACAGTACACTGGAATCCTGTTGAATACATAACCATAATCCTTGAGTTATGTTCTCATCCAAATGACTTGAGCACAACACGCAGACATGGCCACATATTCAGCTTCAGTTGATGACAGTGATGTGCAATCCTGCTTCTTCGATTGCCATGACACCAATTTATCACCAAGGAGTTGTAAACCTCCTGAAGTACTTTTCCTTGAATCTAAGCATCCTGCGTGGTCAGCGTCTAAAAAAGCTATTAGTTCAAAACTAGAATCCTTCGGATACCAGATCCCCAAGTTAATGGTTCCCTTGACGTATCAGAGGATTCTTTTAGCCTCAGAGAGGTGTTTTTTAGTTGGTCTTGACTGATAATGGGAGCAAAGATATACAGAAAATACTATGTCAGGTCTACTGGCTGTTAGATACATGAGAGACCCAATAGTACTACGGTATTTGGTAAGGTCAACCAATTTCCCATGTAAATCAGCATCCAGTTTGTTTGTATGTGCCATTGGTGTATTGTAAGTGTCACAACTTTGCATTCCATGTTTATTCAATATTTCAAGAGCATATTTGGACTGACTTAGGAAAATACCACGGGGTGATTGATAAACTTGTAGTCCTAAGAAGAACGTGAGTTCACCCGTCATTGACATTTCAAAATTAGTTTTTATTAGTCTTGAAAAAGCATTTGAGTACTTTTTATGGGTTGAACCAAAGATGATATCATCCACATAAATCTGAACAATTAAAATGTGTGCCCCATGATATTGAATAAACAGTGTCGGGTCGACCGATCCTTTGATAAAGTTATTAGCAAGAAGAAAGGATGACAACTTATCATACCACGCCCGAGGGGCTTGTTTGAGACCGTAGAGATCCTTGTTTAGTTTGTAGACGTGATTAGGGAACTTTGGATCAACGAATCCTTCCGGCTGGCTAACATACACTGTCTCCTTAAGTTTACCATTTAAGAAAGCCGTTTTGACATCCATTTGATAGACGGTGATGTTTTATGAGCCACGAATGCCAGAAAAATCCGTACAGCCTCAAGTCTAGTAACCTGTGCAAATGATTCTTCGAAGTCAATACCCTCTTCCTTTCTATAACCCTTAGCCACCGTACGTGACTTGTTAGGAATAACCGTACCTTAAGCATCTAACTTATTCTTCCAAATCCATTTGAGACCAATGACGTAGACCCCTGTCGGTCTTTCAACCAATTCCCATACTTCTAAATGTTTAAACTGGTTCAGCTCTTCTTACATGGACTCAATCCAGTTGTCATGAGTCATTGCATCCTTAATGTTTTTAGGTTCAGTTTGACTGACAGTGAGTGCATAAATGCAATGTTCTCCGTCAGTCTGAAGGCGTTGTCTAGTTATGACTGGTTCGTTTAGGTTGCCAATAATGTTAACAAGAGGATGGTCTTTAGTCCATCAGTGTGTGGAAGGTTGATGTTGGTATACATTGTGCAGATTTAGTGGATTCAGATAACTAGTAGAAGATTCAGCAACATCTGAATTTGCCATTTCAGTTGCGAAAGGGTTGAAGAAGGCATTTTCATCATAATCCGCAGGTGCAGGTACATCTTGATAAAGAGTATCATCAGCTGTGTCAGGGTCATTAGAAGCAGTTTGTTCAGATGATGTTGGAGATTCAATCGGAGGTGCATCAACAATAGTTTTTGTTGTTTCAGGTGTATCAGTTATTGGAGTATTATCAGGTTGAGCAGCGAAAACAGTTGATACATATGGAGCACGTTGATCAAAGTCATCATTGAACAGAGGAGCAAACAATGTTTCCATCTAATGACGAGTGAGTTGAAAGGTTTGATCAGCTGATGATTGAAGGAATTTAAGACGGTTATGATGCCCGTACAAGGCGCGTTCGGGGTCAAAGGAACTTCCTTTTCGTCAAGCAAGTTTTTCAACACCCTAGGCAGTGAACCTAATCGTTCTAGTGTAGTATTGGGTAAGCCTTGGGTATTGATATCATTCTCTAGGGGAATAGAAATGCTAGTAAGATGTGTACTACGCTAAGGTTGAGGTTGAGGAAGATTCTTTTTTATCTTTTTATATTTTTTAGAAAGTTAAGGGTAAAATCTCGGGGTTTTAGAAAGTTAATGTGTCTACCTAGATACTATTACTTATTGGTGGTTGAATTGTCACGTCCTTATTCTTAACGCGTTGTGTTTTCTAAGGTCGTAGGGTGTGCTGATAACATCAAATAGTCCTGAATATTAAGTGTCAATTTCCCCCGATAATGCTCGTTATTTATATCATTTATATGGATTTATGCTTGTTTTCCATTGTTTTCTACTTTCAGGTAAATTACGAGCATTGGAGTTAAAGAGACGCGGAAATGGAAACATTACTAAAGATTTATCACAATATGCCTATTTTGAAGAAGTTACGGCGTAACTCGTCTCTCACATTACGCCGTAACTATTGCGTGACCCAGAAGTCCAACTTATCAAGAGGTTACGGCGTAACTCTTCCCAAAGGTTACGACGTAACTTCATTAGGTCAAAAGAGGTTCCATACCGCTGATACTTACGCCGTAACTACTGCATCACTTATGACGTAACCGAGTTTATTGAAGACTACGGCGTAACTACTTATAAGGTTACGCCGTAACTAGCAGATCTAGTGCAATTACGAAGAAACAGAAGGTTACGGCGTAACTCCTCTATTGGTTACGCCGTAACCCAGACCTGGCCTATAAATACCCCACGAATTCCAGCATTTCAAAGCATCCCATTCCACACACAACACTCTGAGAACGTGGGAAAAAGCTCAAGGCAGGTCTAGGGGAGCATACGGAGCTGTTTCCAAGGCAGAAGTCACACCATTACGATAAGCTTTAGCGTTTTATATTTCTTTTACTTTCAATTCATGTATTTCGTACCTTTGAATATTGAATTGATTTGCATGATTAATATGAGCGGCTAAGCACCCTTTGGTGCTATCCTAGTTATGATTCCTTAATTGTTTTGTTTGCGTTTACCTTTACTTCCGTACAATTATTTCTATGTGTATGCATGCATAGTTCTTTGGTAGTCACCCTTGGTTCGGTAGTTTTGAATGGCGATAGAGGCCAATTGCCTAGGAGATATGACCAACTGACCCTAGGTGAGCGGACTGAGACGGGAAGGGTATGATATGACCAACTGACGACCCTTTCTACTTGTGCGATTTGACCAACTGATCACCTATCGTTTGGATGAACTTAAGAATTGGGGGGTGTAGTGTCTAAGTTCCTAACGACCGGTCACTCACTATTTAGAATCTAGCATGTAGCGGTACTATTTAGAATCTGATAGGTTAGGGCGAATTGACCAAATGTTGTCCTCTCGAATTTGACCTCACCTGAAGTAATTGGAAGTAGGTAGAAGTAGACATAACTAGCTAGGAGGATTAACTAGGTTAGCACCACTATTCCTCTATTGATTTCCCTTCACACATTTATCTGCTTTTATTTTATATTCTGCATTAGTAGTTTAATTAATTAAATCCCTATCAAAACAATTATTATTCTGTGACAATTAGACTTAGTAATAATCCAACACACATAGCTCTTGGAACGACCTTGGCTTTACCATTTACTACACTACACACGACCGGGTACACTTCCCGTTAGTGCATTAGGGTAGACCATAGGTATAGCGAGACACTATAAATATTAAGACCTGGTCAGTAAAACCTGCATCAAGTTTTTGGCGCCGCTGCCGGGGAGTTATATTAGGATTAATATTAAGTCTTTCATTTCATTTTTAAAACTATTAACATCGATAACCTCACTCTTGAGGAATATTTGGCATTGACAAGAGAAAAACAAGGGCCAGGGATTGTTAGACCAGCCATTGCAGAAGATGCTCAATTCGAAATCAAACCTTAATTCATGAGGGAATTGCGTGCAAACCCCTTCTCTGGAAGCATCACCGATGATGCCCCTGAACATGTAGACAATGTCGAATACATTGTCAGCCTATTCAAAATCCCCAGAGTCTCACACGATGCTATAATGCTACGAGTATTCCCTATTTCTCTTACGGGAGCTGCAAAAAGATGGGTCGATCGATTACCTGCAGGGACTGTCAACACTTGGCCTATCTTAAAAAAGTATTTCATTCAGAGATATTGTCCTCCATCAAAGACGGCTAAGCAAATGGAAGAAATTCATAACTTCAAGCACGAAGGTGATGAAACGTTATACCAAGCTTGGGAAAGATACAACGAATTGTTATACAAGTTCCCTACTCACGATCTCAACAGCCAACAAAAAGTGAACGTCTTCTACAAGGGACTGAACATCTCTTCAAGACAAATGATTGATTCTCAAGGGCCGATTCCTAGTATGACACCCACCATGACTTTGGAAACTATTCAAAAAATGGCAGACCACTATCACAAATGGCACAATAGAGGAAGCAACAGAATTAAGAATAATGATATTAAGGGCCTTGCAGCAATAAACAACAAATTAGAAAGCCTTGGAAGAGAAATGAAGAAGCTCAAGGAAAATGTGCATTCCATTCAAGTGGAGCGAGATGGGGCTCGTCCTTCTTAAGAATGTTCCTCCAATGAAGAAGTTAAAAGGATCGGAGAAGTGAACTATGGGAAAGAATTCCCTTTCAACAGCTACAACAATTACAGACCTAGGTATCGTGAAAAATCCCCTGGGTTCTACACAAGAATCAACAATAATCCTCCTAAACCTAGCCTTGAAGAAATAATGCACCGACACATTGAAGAATCGACAAAAAAGGAAGATAGACTCAAGGAATGGATGGTCAAAGTAAAGGAGGACACCAATATGAACCTACGTAACCAAGATGCTGCAATTAAGAACCTCGAAACACAAATTGGGCAATTAACTAAGAACCTTGAAACAAGTGATGCTAAAGTCACTCCCTGCAAGGCCATATTTGCGCAGGATAAAGCAAAAAAGGAGCAATGCACATCCTCTATCACTAATGATCTCTCCGGGATTAACTACCGAATAGAGGATGATAAAGCAGAAGACGACGAGTTCCTACCAAGCCAACTTCCTGAAAAGCTGCAATACCAGGAAAGTTTTCTTCTCCCTTGCACTATTGGTAACATTAAGATTCCCGCATTAGCTGATTTAGGGGCTGGGGTTAACCTTATCTCAACCACTTTATTTGAAAGAAACAATTTAAAAGAAACAACTATTATGATTGAAATGGCGGATTCCTCTAAGGTTGTACCGAGGGGAATTGTGAACAATGTGCTTTTAAAAATTGGAAATTTTTTCTTCCCCGCCGATTTTGTAGTTGTTGACATGGGAAAGCGGGAGGCTTACAACTTGATTGTTGGAAGACCTTTTCTGGCCACTTGTAGGGCTCAAATTATGGTTTTTGAAAAACAAATTTCCTTGGGGACTGAAAATGAACGAATAACTTTTAGTATGAATGAGCATTTAAAACCAAAAACTAAAATTTCTAATAATGTTCAATCAATGAACCCCACTCTACACTCTAAACCTATTACTGATAATCGTAAAGAAAGTATTGATCATTGTAAGCAGAAACAGGATGAAATTGTCCAAAGCATTAAGGGAGCTCTAAGTCCAAACAAACATTTTTGCAACTCGATGTCAACCAAAGAATGCGAATCAGCATGGCCACCGTTTACTCGTCCTCAAAAATGTGAAAGAAAAGCTAATGAATGGATTTACCCTCATAAGGGAGAGAAACATTGTAATACCTGAATTTCTAAAATTCACAAAAAGACCAAAGTACCCTTATGATCAAAAGTAAGAATAATTAAATAAACAAAATACCAAATGAGCTACGTAAATTCAGAAAACTTATAAGAAAATCACATATGATTCAAAATAAATCTTGAATGACTTTGTAAAGTTAATTTTTATAGATTATAATTTAATAAAATCAATTATGTAATTTTATTAATTAGCCGAATATATTTAAGAGTTTTATAAAAGAAATTAATTAGTAAAAGCCCAATATAAATTTATATTATTAAGAGACCATTTAATTTAAGTCCAATGCATTATAAAGCCCACAAGAAAAATAGTAGCTCAAGTATATATACATATATTCGGTTCCTCATAATCCCTAAACACCGATTATTCCCAAACCGACTTCAAAACCCCTAACAAATCGAATTCCAGTTTCCAGAGCTTGAGACCAATTTTCTTGGACAAGTTTGGAGGTAAAAAAGGTGGGAAAAATAGTGATCGAGTTCCTAAGTTGCTGTTGTAGTCGTGGTGAGTTTTTGAGTGAATTAGGGTTTTGACGAGTGCTAGTTTTGGTTTCTTTTGTTCTAACGATCCAAGCTCATCAAGGGTAAGTATCTAACATTGCTTTCAGTCCTACAAGTCACATATAACACGTAAAAATTGGCCATGCATGTTTTATAAGTCGTATGGAATTATTTGTAATTGAAACCCTAGAAAACGTATAAAATAGCGAACGAGCCTATGATAAACTTTGGGACCATGATCTGATTTTTCTGGGAGTTCTTATATGGTATACAACCTGAATAAAATACATCATTATGAATTCGAAGCTTGTATGAATTGTTTTGAGTTTTGTAGTTCGGTTAAACATGGAAAAAGGAAAGTAATTAAAAGGGACGATTAGGGTTTATGAAAACTAGGGTTTTCTTGTTATCATTAAGGTTCATTAATGCAGTGGTAATGATGGATTAATGATGGGTTACATCTAGGTTTAGGGCTTGTACTTGAATTATGCAATATTCGGTTCTACATAAAAGTTTTGGGTTGGTTTTGTAAATTATGAAACTTAAGGGTTATTTTTGTAAACAGTAAAATAAGAGTACTAAACGTATAAAAATAAGTGTGGGGGTTAAACATGTAATTTTGGATATTTAAAGGGCCATTTGAATTGTATTTAACTTAAAGGGGTATGTTTTGTAAATTCTAAAACCTTTGGGCTAAAAGTGTAAAATCTGATAATAGAAGGTTAGATCGTATAATTAAAGATGTTAAGGGTGCAACATGTAATTCTGAGTAATTATGGGTCGACATGTGTAAATAAATTACGTAAGGACATGCATGAGTTAAGTTAAATTCCGTCTGAGTTTTTATACGTTCTAAGTCAGTGTGGAAATCATTAAAAGAAGTGACATGTTAATTAAATGCGTAATAAGTAATATTGAAAGTACGGAAACCCTAGAACATAAATAGGAAGTGGATTAGGGTTAAAAGCTAAATGTGTAATTTCGTTATTTCATGTGAGTTATAGAAGTGTGTAAACTATTTTGGAAGAGAGTTTTAAAATCCGTCCTTGACATTTGTAAACCCTATACTTTGAAAGATGATCATATAAGCTCTTAAATAAGATAATTATCATATTAAGCCCTTAAGTTCACCGTTTGTCATTTGCAACCCATAAGTTTGGCTAATTAATGAATGATACTCTAAAAACATTGTAATTCCGTCCG
This sequence comes from Chrysanthemum seticuspe, assembly GCA_019973895.1. Taxonomy (NCBI): domain Eukaryota; kingdom Viridiplantae; phylum Streptophyta; class Magnoliopsida; order Asterales; family Asteraceae; genus Chrysanthemum; species Chrysanthemum seticuspe. The sequence goes on from BPTQ01000005.1 coordinate 296,710,698, forward strand.
TCACTAAGAATGAGAATAATCTGACAACTTTAAAAGTATTAAGGAGATTGATCCGTTATACTAATAAGTATTTAAATAAATCATAATCCGTGTAGATTCGTTGAAGGAGACGCGACGTTCCATCTTTGTATTCGTTCATTTGTTGCTTTTCTCTCATTTGCTTCAAGGTACGGATATTCTGTCTTACTTTAAGACACTTGTGTTATCGTACAAATATTCTGACCTTCTCAGTAAAGGTCCCTCATGTTTTCCCTCCTTTGTCATTCCTATTATGTTTATTAGGATTCCCAATGCCATTGCTATGAACCTTTTCTGAATATTTGATCTGTTGCTTATATGAACTGATGTTCTAGTGAACTATGCAATATCTGATGTGAACCTATGTTAGGAAGACTTTGATATATACAATTGTTGAACCTTGTTATGATTGATTATGAACCTCTGGTTATGAACTTATGATTTCTGACTATCTGAATATGGACCTTATGATATGAAACTATCTGATATGATTCTGTGACTTTGTGTGTGACTATGATCTGTGCTATATATGGGAATCTGTTTGACTTAAGTTGGTTGATATAACCAAATATTTAACTAGTCATGGGGGTTCCATGTCCGTATCAGTGATGCACCTCTGATATGACTCTAGGGCAGTAGAGTGATGTTCTGCCACGTCTCTGGATGGTGAAGCATATTTTTGAATATGTAGGAAGGGGCGTATGGATGCATCCTAGATCTGATCTGTTATCCGATATGTTATATGGTGAATGATGTCGTGTGCAATACGCGTCTTCACAAATTCTGGGAGCTAGCTACTCCATATATTTTCTGATGTTACCTTTTTGAAGAAGAAAGATATTTCTGATATGATATGTTAGTAAATGTGCTTTTGACGTATTTGTTTAAGTGATTATTAATTGCCATGATAGGATAAGATTGTTATATGATTCGTATATCTGATATTATGATTTGTTATTGTTACGTGAATACGTTGATCTGTGAGATGAATGTGCTAGTATACAATTGAGTATTTTGAAGGTTAATCATCTGTCTGCACATGTGACCTGCCATGTTAAACTCTGCTAAGGTTAGGATATGAGAACTGGTTTAACTATATTGTTTTTTTTCCGCTGCTATATATTGTATTAAGTGTATTAAATGTTGATTAATTGATTTGTATGAATGCCATGTTTATTTTCTAGGACTGTTTCCATTAGCTTCTAGACTTTCCGTTTGGCTTATATGAAATCTGTTATTCTTGGTATGTTACGTGTTTGGTTGTTCTGATGTGTTCGTGTTTGTGTCATTAATGTGCTATGTGATGTCGAAACTGTTATGTGGTCGTTTGGATCTCTGTATATTTGTGCTTCCGCAGAATCCTAAAAGATTCCTCGTCATTATTTCATTTTGATTTCGTTATTCGTATTTATGTTCTGTTTTAGCTTTTGTTTCGTTATATCTGTTCACTGGGCTTTGTAAGCTCAGCCGCACTTTTCTTTTCCTGCGGCAGGTATTTAGCATTCAAGATGAGCTTATGGGATAGCTGATCTGGGTTTGAGAGTAGAGACGAGAGCAAGTTTTGACCATAGAGATCTTAGATTTATTTTGAATATAAGTTATTTATATTATCTTTTGTAAGTTTTTGTAAAGGCTTCCGCTATTGTATAGTTATTAAAGTTCTGATATGAAACCGTATTGTGATATCTTTACCCTTGTCGGGTCGGGGTGTTACAATTTATGGTATCAGAGCTCTAAGTTTTAGGACCCTTAGAGCTTAGGCTATGACCTGTGAGAAGTGGGTAGATTTAGGATTTTCCCTTCTGCGTACTTCTTTGCGTACACTATAGTACTTCGACTTTGCTAATAGTTGCTATTTCTTTTAGATGGTTATTCCCCGTCGCCCTAGTTCATCTGATAGGAGTAATCAAGGACCGGCTAGGCAACATAAGGAGAAGATGAAGTGGGCCGTTATCATTGCTAAGGGCTGCACGAGGTATGGTAAAGTGAAGCGGACTAATAAGAGGATAAGAGTTCCGGCCTATATGTGGCCATGCACCATCGAGGAGAAGCTGACCTTGAGGACCATTGACGGAGAAGTGGTGGAAGAATATGAAACTAAGGTGGTTGACAACGAAGGTTTCACTACTAGATATCCTGGTAGGTGTCCCAAGTTCGTTGAGGATGAAGGAGTTGGACGAGCTGATAGTCGCGATCTGTATGCCTTTGTGGATCGTGTGCCGGAAGAGGAAGAGAGGAAGCGTAAAGGTGGCTTTGCTAGTCGCTTACTACCACAGCATGAAGGAAACAAGAACGGATGGATAAGCGAGGAAGACGAAGAGGAAGAGGAAGAAGAGGAATACGATGTGGATTCGGATTTGGAGTCTACGGCTACTAGTAGGTTCAATCCGACACAAGAATAGGAATTTCGTTTCTGATTTGTTACCCTCTTTATGAGAATTTTCTGACATTTGATTTTGAGTTAGGTTTTTCTGTTTTCATTTTGACGTTTGAATCTGGGATTATTAGGTTTTCTTTTGGAAGTTCATCTTAAGACGATTCTGCAAAATTTTGTTTGGTTAATGGAAATAAACAAAATTTAAAGTATAGTTTCTGTCTGTTGTTTCTTTCTGATAGATCCGTTAAGTTTCCGTTAGTCCTCATAAGCTTCGTCTGCTATTTATTTTTCTTAGTGTTGTTGTTTAGTTACCGCTTGAAGTATGGCCATCATGATGGTATACTCATGTGTATCTGGTTTGTTATATTAGGTTACTTGCTATCTGTGTATTATCTGTATGTGGTGTGTTTTGTTATGATATTAGTTATGTGTTTTGTCATGACCCGAGACCGAATATAATGACAATAAGAACTTGTTATGTGATGCAAGTATTATGACGCCTGATCAACGTAATAATACCGAGATCACATAATCTGAACTTATTGAAGGTATACGACGTCGGGGAAATGCCTGTAGTTGATGTGTGATAGGACTTTGACTTGTATCTGTTATTTGGTGCTTCTCATGTTCGTTTGAATTCCGTACCTATTTGTGAGATTTTGTTGATATTTGTTACGTATGAGTTTTGTACGTTTAGAATCCGAAGATGTTATGATCTGTACGAACCTATAGATTGCTATGACCGCCTTAAGATTTTATGTCTCAACATACTTCTGCGACTATAGAGGCCGATAGTATTTATTCCGTCTATGCATTTGATGTCCTCATCATTTGATATCTGAATAAGTTAGAATTTGTCGTTTGACTTTCTGCGTCTCATTTGTTCTCCGCCATTATTCCGATGAGTATATAATTATCTATTATAAGTATTTGACTATCGTATTAATTTCTGAATAAGTATGAGTTCAAATAATCTGATAAGAAATCCATTTGTTCCGAGATAAGATTAACGTTCGATATATTCCTAGAAATTCTGAAATTCGATTCGTTCTCTGTTCTGTTCCGTTTTGTCCAATTTCGAGGACGAAATTTTCTTTTAGAGGGGAAGAAATTGTAATACCTGAATTTCTAAAATTCACAAAAAGACCAAAGTACCCTTATGATCAAAAGTAAGAATAATTAAATAAACAAAATACCAAATGAGCTACGTAAATTCAGAAAACTTATAAGAAAATCACATATGATTCAAAATAAATCTTGAATGACTTTGTAAAGTTAATTTTTATAGATTATAATTTAATAAAATCAATTATGTAATTTTATTAATTAGCCGAATATATTTAAGAGTTTTATAAAAGAAATTAATTAGTAAAAGCCCAATATAAATTTATATTATTAAGAGACCATTTAATTTAAGTCCAATGCATTATAAAGCCCACAAGAAAAATAGTAGCTCAAGTATATATACATATATTCGGTTCCTCATAATCCCTAAACACCGATTATTCCCAAACCGACTTCAAAACCCCTAACAAATCGAATTCCAGTTTCCAGAGCTTGAGACCAATTTTCTTGGACAAGTTTGGAGGTAAACAAGGTGGAAAAAATAGTGATCGAGTTCCTAAGTTGCTGTTGTAGTCGTGGTGAGTTTTTGAGTGAATTAGGGTTTTGACGAGTGCTAGTTTTGGTTTCTTTTGTTCTAACGATCCAAGCTCATCAAGGGTAAGTATCTAACGTTGCTTTCAGTCCTACAAGTCACATATAACACGTAAAAATTGGCCATGCATGTTTTATAAGTCGTATGGAATTATTTGTAATTGAAACCCTAGAAAACGTATAAAATAGCGAACGAGCCTATGATAAACTTTGGGACCATGATCTGATTTTTCTGGGAGTTCTTATATGGTATACAACCTGAATAAAATACATCATTATGAATTCGAAGCTTGTATGAATTGTTTTGAGTTTTGTAGTTCGGTTAAACATGGAAAAAGGAAAGTAATTAAAAGGGACGATTAGGGTTTATGAAAACTAGGGTTTTCTTGTTATCATTAAGGTTCATTAATGCAGTGGTAATGATGGATTAATGATGGGTTACATCTAGGTTTAGGGCTTGTACTTGAATTATGCAATATTCGGTTCTACATAAAAGTTTTGGGTTGGTTTTGTAAATTATGAAACTTAAGGGTTATTTTTGTAAACAGTAAAATAAGAGTACTAAACGTATAAAAATAAGTGTGGGGGTTAAACATGTAATTTTGGATATTTAAAGGGCCATTTGAATTGTATTTAACTTAAAGGGGTATGTTTTGTAAATTCTAAAACCTTTGGGCTAAAAGTGTAAAATCTGATAATAGAAGGTTAGATCGTATAATTAAAGATGTTAAGGGTGCAACATGTAATTCTGAGTAATTATGGGTCGACATGTGTAAATAAATTACGTAAGGACATGCATGAGTTAAGTTAAATTCCGTCTGAGTTTTTATACGTTCTAAGTCAGTGTGGAAATCATTAAAAGAAGTGACATGTTAATTAAATGCGTAATAAGTAATATTGAAAGTACGGAAACCCTAGAACATAAATAGGAAGTGGATTAGGGTTAAAAGCTAAATGTGTAATTTCGTTATTTCATGTGAGTTATAGAAGTGTGTAAACTATTTTGGAAGAGAGTTTTAAAATCCGTCCTTGACATTTGTAAACCCTATACTTTGAAAGATGATCATATAAGCTCTTAAATAAGATAATTATCATATTAAGCCCTTAAGTTCACCGTTTGTCATTTGCAACCCATAAGTTTGGCTAATTAATGAATGATACTCTAAAAACATTGTAATTCCGTCCGTCACTAAGAATGAGAATAATCTGACAACTTTAAAAGTATTAAGGAGATTGATCCGTTATACTAATAAGTATTTAAATAAATCATAATCCGTGTAGATTCGTTGAAGGAGACGCGACGTTCCATCTTTGTATTCGTTCATTTGTTGCTTTTCTCTCATTTGCTTCAAGGTACGGATATTCTGTCTTACTTTAAGACACTTGTGTTATCGTACAAATATTCTGACCTTCTCAGTAAAGGTCCCTCATGTTTTCCCTCCTTTGTCATTCCTATTATGTTTATTAGGATTCCCAATGCCATTGCTATGAACCTTTTCTGAATATTTGATCTGTTGCTTATATGAACTGATGTTCTAGTGAACTATGCAATATCTGATGTGAACCTATGTTAGGAAGACTTTGATATATACAATTGTTGAACCTTGTTATGATTGATTATGAACCTCTGGTTATGAACTTATGATTTCTGACTATCTGAATATGGACCTTATGATATGAAACTATCTGATATGATTCTGTGACTTTGTGTGTGACTATGATCTGTGCTATATATGGGAATCTGTTTGACTTAAGTTGGTTGATATAACCAAATATTTAACTAGTCATGGGGGTTCCATGTCCGTATCAGTGATGCACCTCTGATATGACTCTAGGGCAGTAGAGTGATGTTCTGCCACGTCTCTGGATGGTGAAACATATTTTTGAATATGTAGGAAGGGGCGTATGGATGCATCCTAGATCTGATCTGTTATCCGATATGTTATATGGTGAATGATGTCGTGTGCAATACGCGTCTTCACAAATTCTGGGAGCTAGCTACTCCATATATTTTCTAATGTTACCTTTTTGAAGAAGAAAGATATTTCTGATATGATATGTTAGTAAATGTGCTTTTGACGTATTTGTTTAAGTGATTATTAATTGCCATGATAGGATAAGATTGTTATATGATTCGTATATCTGATATTATGATTTGTTATTGTTACGTGAATACGTTGATCTGTGAGATGAATGTGCTAGTATACAATTGAGTATTTTGAAGGTTAATCATCTGTCTGCACATGTGACCTGCCATGTTAAACTCTGCTAAGGTTAGGATATGAGAACTGGTTTAACTATATTGTTTTTTTCCGCTGCTATATATTGTATTAAGTGTATTAAATGTTGATTAATTGATTTGTATGAATGCCATGTTTATTTTCTAGGACTGTTTCCGTTAGCTTCTAGACTTTCCGTTTGGCTTATATGAAATCTGTTATTCTTGGTATGTTACGTGTTTTGTTGTTCTGATGTGTTCGTGTTTGTGTCATTAATGTGCTATGTGATGTCGAAACTGTTATGTGGTCGTTTGGATCTCTGTATATTTGTGCTTCCGCAGAATCCTAAAAGATTCCTCGTCATTATTTCATTTTGATTTCGTTATTCGTATTTATGTTCTGTTTTAGCTTTTGTTTCGTTATATCTGTTCACTGGGCTTTGTAAGCTCAGCCGCACTTTTCTTTTCCTGCGGCAGGTATTTAGCATTCAAGATGAGCTTATGGGATAGCTGATCTGGGTTTGAGAGTAGAGACGAGAGCAAGTTTTGACCATAGAGATCTTAGATTTATTTTGAATATAAGTTATTTATATTATCTTTTGTAAGTTTTTGTAAAGGCTTCCGCTATTGTATAGTTATTAAAGTTCTGATATGAAACCGTATTGTGATATCTTTACCCTTGTCGGGTCGGGGTGTTACAAACATGATGTTGAATTAGCATTAGAAGATTGGTACAAATTAAAGCTTGGAAGCTCGAAATTTATTAAGGAACTGGTCAAGCAGTATGGGTGCAACCATCTCACTGACACCATAGGCGGAACAAGATCCAACATCAGCATTACTAATAATATTACTAAAGATGATGACCAAGGAGAATCATGTGATAAATGGCTTTCACATAAGTTGGGAACAATTGGGCTCAATAATTCTACAAGGAAAAAAGGGCTTGATAATTGGATGAATGAATACCAACGAATGATGGAAGTGGGGCAAGTTCAAAGGCCCCCATAAAAGCCCCGCGGCTCCGAGTCTAACTTAAAGACTCGTTAATAAAGAAAAGTGCTCTTTCGGGAGACAACCCGAATTATCCCTTTCTTTTATTTTTACTTTTATTTCTTTTCTGTTGGGTTTTGTGTTTTCTAACAATTTTGCAGGAAATAAGGAACTAATTGCTGCTGCAGTTGCTGATCTGAACAGAGTTATGGCTTAACTCATCTTGGTGATTACGCCATAACCAACATTTTAGCAGCAGAATTCTTGACGCATTACCAATTACGGTGTAATTCCATCTCAGTTGTTACGCCGTAACTACTCTCCTTACAGCTCATACCAGGTTTTGCCAGTTACGGCGTAACTCCCTAATAGGAGTTACGACGTAACTCTCCTCTGCTTTAATTCTTTCATTTTAAAACACAGTAACCTTGTAATAGTTTTTAAATGAACTTTGTGGGTGTGTTCCCTGTAAACCCTCACGAGACTTCACTCGTCCACTTGGGACACCAAGTGGTTTAAAAGGCTTGTTGTATTCGCTAAATGCAACCGTGATTCCTACGAAAGTGAGTTAGGTTTGTTTTTCATTTATTTATTTTTTTTCTTTTTAGAATTATGCTTGTCGGTATTGTGATTTCAGGGATTGAAGTTTGTTCATGACGCTTAAACGAAGGCACGATTCTTTCTCGTGGGCCTTCTTCTTTTTGGAGCAAATTTCAGGGAAGTTCTCGCTCTAATTCAACCTTTCTCTTCACCTTTAATTTAATGCCTAGTACAAAAGGGACTTTGTACAATTCAAGTGGGGGGACGGGAGTAGAATTATCTCTTGAACTTTATTTCGCCCTCATTTTTCTAGTTTATTTTGAAAAATTATGCCATTTTGAAAATTTTGACATGTTTTTCCGAACCTAACTAGATTAGACCTTAGCCGAGCACATACAACCCTTGACATTACATGGTGAGATTAGCCTTATCCATTTCCAATATTTTACCCCAAATCCACCAAATTATGAGTGTGCCGGTAGCTTGTAAACTTTAGAACATGGCCTTTGCATCATTTCGAGACCATAGACGAGGTATCTTGAGTTAGCTCGATGTATTTGGACTTTTCAGTTTTAGAAGGCAATATTATAGGATTATCACCCAAACAGCCTACCATTGTGAGTCTATCGATTAGTCACCTCGACTTTTCGACCCCCATGTGAAACCCTTTTGTTGCACTCCCCTTTAGTGCAAGATACCCTTAGATACAACCTTCTGAGCCATTCCTTTCATTTTGTCAACCCAATATATTGTTTCGTTACACCTATACACCTTAGCCTACCCTGTAGTCATTATTTGTGATTGGGAAGTCATCATTTGCCTAAGTTCAAGGTTCGAGTGGAAAGGTTTGGAAATCACGCTTTCATCGACAACATTTATGAACATCATTGAAGACCCCCCGAATTCCCATTGTTCATCTCAAGTGGGGGGATGTTATGTTATTAGTTATGATTCAAAAAAAAATGATGATTCGAAAAGAAAAAAAAAAGTTGATTGAGTTATGATATTTTACAGTGTGATGTTATAAGCACTATAGTATGAGCTTTATTGATTAGTATCAAGGAGGCCACCTCAGTCACATTAGAAGATTAGAGTTGATTGTTTTGCCTGCAGAAGAAAAGGTAGTATGCCCATCACGAATTCCTCTAATGACGCATCTACCTTGCATTTCATGATCCGGTCTCTAGACTTCTAAACTTAAACTTTGGGCGGACAGTAAGTGGTGATGACTTGGTTATAAATTTAGACTACCTGCTTGTTTTTCATTTTACACCAATTATATATCCCATGTCTTATCCTACCCTTTAGTCATGAAGCGTGTCTAGGTGATGCAGCGAGCAATCTTTGGTGTCTTGGCCATGGATTTGGTCATGTATCATTGATTTTGTCCACTTCGCTGTGACATGTTAGTAATGACGAGTCACCCCTTAACCTTTGTCGTGTCTACCCATATTGCCTTCGAGAATTGTTTTGCCCTTAAGTCTATGGAGATTTATGTAACTGCCAAGCTTATGACAGAATACATGCTATGACTGTGCGATTGAGTGATCACCCCGAAATTGACACTTAGAATAGTTGAGAGATTTGAGTGTTTGTTCCCCTTTCGTGAGGTGTTCGGCTTTGTTTTATTCTGGCATAAGGGATTTGTAAACTCATATTTTTTAGGTTTTGGGAGATATCTTTTTAGGAATCTATCTAATAAGGTCTACTTGAGGGCAAGTAGAGTTCAAGTGGGGGGATATTTGATAACATCAAATAGTACTGTATATTAAGTGTCAATTTCCCCCGATAATTCTCGTTATTTATATCATTTATTTGGATTTACGCTTGTTTTCCATTGTTTTCCACTTTCAGGTAAATTACGAGCATTGGAGCTAAAGAGACGCGGAAATGGAAACATTACTAAAGATTTATCACAGTATGCCTATTTTGAAGAAGTTACGGCGTAACTCGTCTCTCACATTACGCCGTAACTATTGCGTGACCCAGAAGTCCAACTTATCAAGAGGTTACGGCGTAACTCTTCCCAAAGGTTACGACGTAACTTCATTAGGTCAAAAGAGGTTCCACGCCGCTGATACTTACGCCGTAACTACTGCATCACTTACGACGTAACCGAGTTTATTGAAGACTACGGCGTAACTACTTATAAGGTTACGCCGTAACTAGCAGATCTAGTGCAATTACGAAGAAATAGAAGGTTACGGCGTAACTCCTCTATTGGTTACGCCGTAACCCAGACCTGGCCTATAAATACCCCACGAATTCCAGCATTTCAAAGCATCCCATTCCACACACAACACTCTGAGAACGTGGGAAAAAGCTCAAGGCAGGTCTAGGGGAGCATACATAGCTGTTTCTAAGGCAGAAGTCACACCATTACGATAAGCTTTAGCGTTTTATATTTCTTTTACTTTCAATTCATGTATTTCGTACCTATGAATATTGAATTGATTTGCATGATTAATATGAGCGGCTAAGCACCCTTTGGTGCTAGCCTAGTTATGATTCCTAAATTGTTTTGTTTGCGTTTACCTTTACTTCCGTACAATTATTTCTAAGTGTATGCATGCATAGTTCTTTGGTAGTCACACTTGGTTCAGTAGTTTTGAATGGCGATAGAGGCCAATTGCCTAGGAGATATGACCAACTAACCCTAGGTGAGCGGACTGAGACGGGAAGGGTAAGATATGACCAACTGACGACCCTTTCTACTTGTGCGATTTGACCAACTGATCACCTATCGTTTGGATGAACTTAGGAATTGGGGGGTGTAGCGTCTAAGTTCCTAACGACCGGGCACTCACTATTTAGAATCTAGCATGTAGCGGTACTTAATGACTCGGCTTAGGGGACCAGGAACAACAAGACTTATGACGGTGCGCCTGATTTCTCCTGTGGTGGCATCTTTGCTGATAGGTTAGGGCGAATTGACCAAATGTTGTCCTCTCGAATTTGACCCCACCTAAAGTAATTGGAAGTAGGTAGACGTAGACATAACTAGCTAGGAGGATTGACTAGGTTAGCACCACTATTCCTCTATTGATTTCCCTTCACACATTTATCTGCTTTTATTTTATATTCTGCATTAGTAGTTTAATTAATTAAATCCCTGTCAAAACCATTATTATTCTGTGACAATTAGACTTAGTAATAATCCAACACACATAGCTCTTGGGACGAACTCGGCTTTACCATTTACTACACTACACACAACCGGGTACACTGCCCGTTAGTGTATTAGGGTAGACCATAGGTATAGCGAGACACTATAAATATTAAGACCTGGTCAGTAAAACCTGCATCATGTGCCTTTTTCCCTAACTCTTTGAGACTACCTTAAGGTTATTGCCTACGAAATCCACTATGATTCATAAACTAACTTTAAGATTATCTTTGGATGTTTAGACTACAAAATCCGCTAAGTGATTCATAAACTAATGTTCACAAAGATTACTCAAGCATTTAAACACAACGATGGTCTAATCACACTCCTAAGCCAATTACAATTAAGATAAGAGACAACCAATCAATAATTAATAACTAGGTTTCATAGATCTAAGCAAACACACATGAAATTTGGCCGTACATGTTAAACACGCAAGCATACACACATTCAATGGAAGACATAATGAAATAAATGAAGTAAAACACTTATCTTGATGTAAAATAGGGTTTGGGAACCCTAAGATACTGTCCAAGTCAGACTACAAACGTTTGGGGTTTTTACTCCACAAGTCTACCTCTTAAAATTCTGAAAATTCGATTTCTATATATAATTTTACACTTGCGACGACGTCGCCTTATAGGTGGGACGCCGTCAGATCGCCGTCATTAGAGTTTTCGTCTTAGCCAAGTAATCGTTGGGACGGTGTCACGTTGTAGTTGTGACGCCGTCGGGCTTCAGCAGTGTTCGGAATTATACTAAGTGTGAATTATGCTGAGATTACTGCTGAAGATTCTGCTGAAGAGTTATGGAATCTGCTGAAGACTTAATTCTGCTGAAGTAATGAAACCGTGTAGATGGTTTCTACGGAGATAGATATTCTGCGTATTCTATAGTTAGTTAGGATATGCATGGGCTTTATTAGGAAGTTATAATGTATATCTTATTTAGTTTTATGTTTATACGTTTCTAGGGAAACGGGTTAGGGTTCCTTGTGTATAAAAGGAACACAATAGTATGAGTTATGTACGAGTTGAAAAACAAAGTTTTAGTATTATTAAAAGATCCATAGAGGATCAAAGTGTTCTTAGTTATTTGTGTTTGTTCTTGTGTTTAATTTCCGCTTGAATACAAGTTATAGAGACTGTCTTATAGTGTGTTTGTGATTACATAAGCATTACTATCGATCTACGAGTGCTCTAAGATCTATCAAGATCTTTAGGTTCAACAAGTGGTATTAGAGCCTTGGGAAAGTCTCTACGATACTAAGAACAGTCTTATCTTTACACCCATACAACCAAAACAACCTTCACCATGCCTGGATCAGATGATGAAATTGAAGTCACCAACAACCAAAACAACACATCTCTGCAACAACTTAGTCTCTCAAACAACAATGCAAAGTTCCCATACCTAAAGAAGGAGGAGTATGATTTATGGGCAATGAAGATGCATAACTGGATCTCCAACATTGATTGGAATCTCTGGGAAATTGTGAAGAAGGGGAACACTTTGAAGAGGCATATCACAGATCCTGATGGTAAGGTTACCATCCTTCCTCCCAAATCTGCTGAAGAGATATTGGCTGTCCAAAGAGAGAATAAAGTCAAAACTATTCTTCTTCAAGCTATACCTGAGGATCACTTGGGTGACTTTCACTACATGCAGGATGCAAAGGACATTTAGATGGCAGTCAAGGCTAGGTTTGGTGGGAATGAGGAGTCAGGGAGAATGAGGAAATCAATGCTGAAACAACAGTTTCAAGAATTCCAAATCTCTGAAGAGGAAGGTATCCACAAGGGGTATGACAGGTTTCATAAGATATTGAGTCAATTGAATCAGCTGAAGGCAAAGCCAGATAATGATGACTGCAACTCAAAGTTCTTGCGATCTTTACCTTCATCTTGGTTGCAAGTAAGCATTGCCCTAAAAGCTAAAGGTGGGCTGGATATGCTCACTTTTGATGAACTATACAACATACTTAAATCTCTTGAGCCTGATGTGAGAAGTCCATTTCGTTCATCTACTCCTAGTCACACAGCTTTTGTTGGGGCCTCCTCAAATAGGATGACTTATGCTCCAAGTCCTGTTTCCTCAGCATCGTCATCCTAAACTACAACTTCATCAAGTTCTCAACCTAAATCCAGTGGTGTACTGGACGATGTTGATAACGCTACACGCGTCGTTCGGGGTCAAGGAAACTTCCTTTTCTTCGAGCAAGTTTTATAACACCCTAGGCAGTGAACCTAATCGTTGTAGTGTAGTAATTAGGGTAAGCCACGAGTATTGATATCGTTCTCTAGGGGAATAGGAATGCTAGTAAGAAGTTACTACGCTAAGGTTAAGGTTGAGGAAGATTATTTTTGTATTTTTATATTTTATGAAATGGAAAGGTACGAATCTCGGGTATTGGATTTGGGGGGTTGGTATTTCTACCGATTACTCTACTATTATCTAATTATCTAAACTAAGGTTGTGGGAGTCTATGTCTAATTAATGTGTGCTCGTATGATAGTTTAAAGATGTGTTTACTTAGGTTATACTACTCCTTAATTATCTCCTATTGATGGTTGAGTTGTCACGTCCTTATTCTTAGTTGCGTTGTGTGTCTAAAGTTGTAGGGTATGCGTTTCTCCCTAACTCTTTGAACTTACCAAAGGGTCTCGTCTACAAAACCCACTAGGGATGATAAACTCTTACTCTAAGGCACTCTTTGGATAATTTAGCCTACAACTACTCAGGTAATCATATTCTAAGGTTCACAAAGATGAATCAAGCATTAAGTACACAACGAATGACCTATCGCATTACTAGATCATTAATCAACTAAGATAAGAAACAACCAATCAATATTCAATAATTAAATTTCATACTTCCTAAGCAAACACACAAATAAATTAGCCGGACATGGAAAACATGCAAGCATACACACAAATAATCAAAGACATAATTGAATTAATGAAGTAAATACTTATCTTGATGTAAGATAGGGTTTAAAACCCTAAAATACTGTACAAGACACCTTAGGTTCGGTTTTAGGTTTTTACTCCAAAAGACTCTCCCTAAAACTGAAAAATTCGGATTCTATATATAAGATTACATATGCGACGGCGTCACCTTGTGTTTCGTGACGCCGTCGTGTCGCCGTCATTAGGGTTTCGTCTTGGCCACGTTAACCTTGCGACGGCGTCACCTTATGTCCGTGACGCCGTCCTCTTCAGCTTCTGACGTCGTCTGGGTCGCGTCTAGGCCGTTTGAGTAGCAACGGCCTACTCTTTTAAAGCCCGACGTCGTCACTTGAAAATAGGGTTTTTGGCTTCTGTATCGTTACAAAAATCCTCCGACGGCGTCGCAATTAACACCTGACGCCGTCGCCTTCTGTTTTCAGCAGCTTTGAGTGTCTCGATTATGACTTTGGCCATTTTCTTCGTATATTCGCGCCTTTTCGTCCAAATAAGTGCCATTCCAGCATTTTGCCTTCAAGAGACCTAAAAAGTGAAAAGGAACGATATTAAGCAATAACGGATACAAAAGTGATCAAATAAGGGCTTAAACGACCCCTCAAAATGGTACCTTTTAAAACCTTATCAAATATCCCTACACTTGTTATTTGCTTGTCCTCAAGCAAATGTGCTTTTAGCCAATTAATTTATAAGTTAGGGGTCATGAAGCATTAATTCAAAACGGTCCACAACACATATAAGCCCCGCAAAAGTCATAACAAGCACGGAAATTAGATACTAGCACCTCACATGGGGTGTTTGGGTACTCACATCTCTCTCGGGTGTATATATGAAATATAACAAATAGGAAATGGAAGATAAACACTCATTAACCGGTCCTAGTACATAGATTACCATAGGCTTGAGAATAGATCAAACCTCCATCGCTTTGGCGTAAGCACCTAGGAAAGACTATCAAAGAGGTCTTTTAAAGGGTTGTAATGTTAGGCTTACGGTAGGGAAACAAGGGTTTGGTAGGATAGGCTATTTAGTGGTGGCAAGTCAAAAATCTCTATGTTAAATGCATACGAAGAATGGCGTTGCTAAGCCAAGACTCGACACTCTAAAACTCGAGGTAACGGAAATAAACAAAAATAAATTTAAAGAATAGATGTAGGATGGTAGCCCGTTTTTTTTTTTTTTTTTACACTCTATTTTTTTCTTTTTCTCTTTTTCTATTTTTTTTTTGATTTTTTTTGATTTTTTTTTCCCATACACTTTTACTCTACCATCCTCTACGGTAACATCAAAATGATAGGGATTTATAGGCACATCCCTACACTTGAGTTTTTATTACTCTAACACTAATTTGACCCGAATTGAAAAGATCAAAACACTTGGGGTACATTATTACGCAAACAAAGGGAATTTGAATTTAACGTTCCCTTCCCGTCATTTCATAAACTTTAACTTTTCCCATGAATCCCAATCGTCCCAAAACTGTATACAAAGGATATGACTCGACTTAGCAACTTATGCAAGCAACCAGATAATTGAACTAAGGGTTTAGGGTGATAACAATAATGCACTAAAAGTGAGTGCATAAAGGGTAGGCTAAGGCGATTTGGGTGTATATTTGGGGGTGGGGTGTAAACAATGCTCTTCATTGATATTCCGGAAAAACCGAAACATCACGAGAACCGCGAAAAGGATAGGCTCTAAGGGTTAACTAGGGGTATCGTGTACTAAAGATGAGTACAACGCAAAGGGTGTGGGGGAATTACTCAACCGATGTGGAAGAAGTAATTATATTACGGGTATCAAACAAGGGTTATCCTAATGCCTCTTATCATTTAGTTATTCCTAACTACACAAGTGTAGTCTCACTTGCGATCTCGGAATGCATCACAAAACAAGTTCTAGAATCTAATATACTACCGGTTCACACTCTAAGCATTAAAGATGAATGCTTTAATTCCTACTAATCTAAGGGCGATCATCACATTTTGGGTGGAATTTAGGTGGTAAAGGGTTTTGTGCTAATCATGCAACTTCCTATCCGTGAGACGCTTTTGTTAAGACTAATGGCCCACTCCTATATGTCATGAAAAATTTTAAATTTGGTGCCAAAATTACCCTAACCGACATTTTCTCATGGTTTATTACGCAAATACAATTGGACAAAGCAAATAATCAAGGATAAGCATAGTTTCAAAGTTCCCGTTTTATTTTCCCTCCCTACACTTAAACTGAACATTGTCCCCAATGTTCCCCGAAAGTATCAAAGTTATGATAATGGAAGGTAATTAAAAACGAAAGAAACTAGTACTCCCCTGATTAGCTCGGTAGGATCCATGTGTGAAGTAGTGGTTAAATCCTTTCCAAGAAGAATTTATGCGTGAAAAGCTCCTTCCAATCTTATGTAACTTCTTCTTGATAAATTAAACCTGCACACTTGAAGAAAACAAACGACCCAACGCATCAAACCGAACAAAGAAAAATACAACAAGATGTAATTCCAGACTTAAATAAGATATAATGCTTGTGGAATGGATGTTTGCAGATTTTCTAGAAAATTAAGACCTATAAAATTCCAAAAATTTATAAGTAGCACAGAAAACGAGAAAAAGTTAGAAGCTGTTTCTGCTCCTCCTGACGCCGTCAGGTTGTGACCCTGACGCCGTCAGGTTATCATGACAGAAACTGGTTTGCGATTTTCTGGAAAAAATTATGGAAAATTTTTATCTTTAAAATCTGGAAAAATTTCCTGCAATAACATCCATTATGACTCGATACAAGCATTTGACTCTAACAAACACACATATATATCTTTTTCAAGAATTGTAATTCTCATGTTCACGTTCTTTTTAAAACATGTGTAATCCTCCCTACACTTATCCCTTTTGTAAAATACCTTTATATGTAATTAAGACGAGGTTAAAGACAAAATAAAGCATTTTCACAAATTCAAACATGAGAATAAACAATCGATGAAAAGATATATGACACACAAACAAGCAAACAATTAAGCATGGGTTGCCTCCCATGAAGCGCTTTTCTTTATTTATGAGTCTTGTAGCTAGACTCGAAGTCGTGCCCCTAGGTGACTTCATTGCCGTCCTTCTTTTCTTCCACTAAGCCTTCATCATAAGGTTGTAGACGTTGTATGCTCACCGTGAATTCTCTTCCAACATCGTCTATTATGATAACGGTTTTATGTTTTAGATTAGTTTCTTTCACCGTATAAGGTCCAAACCATCTTGGCTTATTCCTTCCCCATAATGCCTTTATTCTTGATTTATACAAAAGCACCTTTTCTCCATTCAAAAATTCCTTAAGGTTCTTTTGAGTTTGTGGTATTGTGGTATAGTTATTTCCTAACTTTTTATCACGTTTCCACAATGTCGCATTTAACCCTTGAACCATGAATTCTCTAAGCCCTTTTTCCCATTCAACCATTTTCTTCTGAACGGCATTATTGGAGACCTGCGAATTCATATCTTTTACCTTCTCCATAATCTTCAAAGGATATCTCGGAACAATAGGTACCCTAACTTGTCCTTTTCCACTTTTGAGTATCATAATCCCTTCACCGCATTTGATGGTTGCCTTAGCGGTGGTCAGGAAAGGTGTCCCAAGGATTAATGGTAGGTTTTTATCTTCCTCAATGTCTACAATTGTGAAGTCCACCGGATAGACAATATTGGCAACCTCAATTAAGACATCCTCCGCTATTCCTATGGGATAAACATATGAATGATTTGCTAAGGAAAGTCTAAGATTGGTCTTGGTCGGTTCCTCCTTAGTTAACTTATTATAGACTGACAGCGGCATAATGTTTACATCGGATCCCTGGTCGGCCAAGGCATTTAGGTTCTCTAAGTCACCTATGCTACATGGAATTACAAAGTTCCTAGAGATCTCTTGCTTCTTAGTTACTGGCTTTCTCAGAATCGACTCGTACATAGGTCCAATAGGCATGGTGTCATACTCTTCCTCTCCTATTTCACCTAAGAGGGCTTTCCAAAGAACATCATTGCACCTAAAGTTTTTCACTTGGTTAACGATTGTTTTCTTATTGATCTCATGCTTAAGGTAATGCTTGATGAATTTGGGTTCATCATCAGTCCGAGTCTCGTTCTTATCCTTACTATCTTTGCTGCTCTCAGGCTCCTTCTTCTCAACTGCTCCATCCTCATTGGAAGTAATGGAAATGGCGTTAACAGACAAAGTGGTTGTGGCGTGCTCATCGTTCCTTACTAGCACCTTCTCAGGAACCTTCGTCTTAGTGTACTCTTTCACTAAGTCCGTCATCTCCGCCATTTTTTCTTGTATTTAATCCCTTTTTCCATTGAAGGCTTTTAAGAGGGTGTCGATCTTGGTTGTCATCTCGCTTTGTCGTTGCTTGAAATTGGCTTCAAGTTGCGTCAATCGAGCTTCTTAAGATGACATGAATTTGGACACCATTCCCTCAAGACTAGTGGAAGTTCCGGTGTTTGGAGGGTTGTTGTAGGATTTTCCTAAGTTATTTGGCTCGAGCTTAGGAGTCTCGTAGGAGCTCATTAGGAATTTGGCTTGATCTTCAAGTTCGATCGTCCTACGATTGGAAGGTCGTGAGTCAATAGGGGGCAAAGAGACTGCCTTATCAGTTTTGGACAACTCACGGGGGTCATCGCAACATTCGTTTTCATAAAGGGCAAGGTCCTCTATTGTACCCCACGATTCTTCCACGGTGAGTTTACTAAGTTTACCACCGGCCGCTTGGTCGATGGATTTCTTAGTTGAGAAGTTGACACGATCATAAAAGATTTGGACTAGAAGCCAAAGATCGATGCCGTGATGAGGGACTTTGTGGAGCAAGTCCTTAAATCGAGTCCACGCCTCGTACAGAGTTTCACCTTGACATTGTTGGAACATCAAGATGTCATTCCTAAGTTTGGCAGTTCTCTCCGGTGGGAAAAATTGGGTGAGGAAATGAGTGGTGAGATCTTCCCAACTTGAGATGGATCCGGCGGGAAGTCGGTCAAGCCAATTACTAGCTTGGTCCCGTAGAGAGAATTGGAAGAGACGCAGACGCGTGGTCTCCCGAGTAGTAGCATCAAGGTCGATGGAATCGACAATTTTAAGGAAATCCCTAAGATGCTGATTTGGATCTTCGGAACGAAGTCGATGGAATGCACATCCGTTTTACACCAACCAGATGGTGTCGGATCGCAGGGCCGTATTTTGGGCTTGATCGGGAAGCTCAATGGTGTTCCTATAGCCTAAGTGGCTTGGTCTCGAGTATTCACCAAGAGTACGGTCTCTTGGCGGGACAATGATTTGAGGGGGGGTTTTCACCTTCCATGATGTAAAGTGATGGGGTTACGAACAAAGGTCACGAAGAAGGGGGATAGACTAAAAGGAAGCTAAAAATGAGAAAAAAAATTTACTTGATAGGAATCAAGCAAAGAAACCTAAACGAGGTGGACAACTAACTAGCTATTCTATTCCCCGGCAACGGCGCCAAAAACTTGATAACGCTACACGCGTCGTTCGGGGTCAAGGAAACTTCCTTTTCTTCGAGCAAGTTTTATAACACCCTAGGCAGTGAACCTAATCGTTGTAGTGTAGTAATTAGGGTAAGCCACGGGTATTGATATCGTTCTCTAGGGGAATAGGAATGCTAGTAAGAAGTTACTACGCTAAGGTTAAGGTTGAGGAAGATTATTTTTGTATTTTTATATTTTATGAAATGGAAAGGTACGAATCTCGGGTATTGGATTTGGGGGGTTGGTATTTCTACCGATTACTCTACTATTATCTAATTATCTAAACTAAGGTTGTGGGAGTCTATGTCTAATTAATGTGTGCTCGTATGATAGTTTAAAGATGTGTTTACTTAGGTTATACTACTCCTTAATTATCTCCTATTGATGGTTGAGTTGTTACGTCCTTATTTTTAGTTGCGTTGTGTGTCTAAAGTTGTAGGGTATGCGTTTCTCCCTAACTCTTTGAACTTACCAAAGGGTCTCGTCTACAAAACCCACTAGGGATGATAAACTCTTACTCTAAGGTACTCTTTGGATAATTTAGCCTACAACTACTCAGGTAATCATATTCTAAGGTTCACAAAGATGAATCAAGCATTAAGTACACAACGAATGACCTATCGCATTACTAGATCATTAATCAACTAAGATAAGAAACAACCAATCAATATTCAATAATTAAATTTCATACTTCCTAAGCAAACAGACAAATAAATTAGCCGGATGATTGTTGCTAAACAGTCAAGTCTAACAGACTTAAAACGGCTTAAACACAAATGCAATTAAGATCAGAGGAATATAGGGAATTCTTGGGTCGTTAAGTCCCACGGAGGATGAATTGGTGTTAAAACACTTAATCAGATGGTAGAATGATCACTAAGGATAGTGATCGATAAGGTTTTGGATGGAAAATTATACTAAAAGAAAAGATTAACAAATAAAAGCGACTTAAATGCAAATTAAAAGAAATAAAAGATAAAATCTATTAAATAAACGCTATCACTATTTTTAAAGGCGATGAACGTTTAAAACCTACAACTTAAAACTTACGTTTAAAATAAAATTACGTCTATGTATAAAATAAAAAGTGAGTTTTAAGAAATAAAAGACCTACAAATATGAAAATGAAATTTTAACAATCCTAATAATAAAAGAAAATTATTAGAAAAAGAAAATTATTTTTACAACTATTTATTTAATTATTATTAATTAAAATCTATTTATTAAGTATTTAAATTGCACTAAAATACAAGAAAATACAAAATTAACCTAAAAAAATGAAATTATAACTTGGAAAAATCTAAAATATGATAAAACTTATTTTAAAACTAAAAATATATTTTTAAGACTTATTATGTATTTATTATTAATTTAAAACTATTTAAAACTAATTAAAATGCTAAAAAATACTTTTTAAACTAAGAAAATTATGGAAAAATACTTTTTATTACTTTTATGTTTATCTTAACCTAAGAAAATTGAAAAATCATTTTTTTGGACTTTTTATAATTTATTTGTATTAAATGCTATTTAAAAATACCTAAAAACTGTTTTTAATTAAGAAAAATAGCAAACAGTTATGAAAAATTATGAAAATTTCAGGAAAAATCTATTTTAATCTACTGAGTCTAAGAAAAATAGAAAAACATGGTCTTGTTTGGAGAAATTAGCAACTGCAGTTGTGACTGCTTAATAATAAGCACTTGAAAAAGCCAATTTATAACCAAAGACCACCAAACTGATAAGGCAGCTATAATAAGCTAAAAGAACTTAAATGGAACAAGTTTCAACAAGCTTAAACCTTTGGAATACCAATTGATCAGATTTGATGTATTGAGCTTTTTGAACAAAAACAGAAATTGATAAGCTACTTTGAGCTTTTGCACAGAACACAAAATAAGCTAAAGCTGAAAAGTAGAAATTGGAACTTGTTTAATACCTGGTTGAGACCAAGTACACTAAAACTCAGACAATGAAAAGCTCTTATGAGCTTGGGAGAAGCTTTTACAAAACCTGATAAAACACTGAGTGAAACTCAGTGTATGCTGAGTGAATTGGTACCAACTGATAAGCACTTGCAGGCTTATCTAATAAGCTGCAAATGGAATTTTAAAACTTGGAGCTTGAAAAGGACCAGGTTGACTATCCAAAGAAACAAAAATCACTTATTTTGGACAACTAATAAGCTCTTTAGAAGCTGATGAAAATGGTTAGAAATTCTGTGCACAGGGCACATTTGACTTTTCTAAAAATTTAAGGTTTGACTAAACTGAATTTTAACTTGATTCTATGAACTGATTATGATATATTAAGTTATATTAAAACTAGATTAAGCTATTCTAACAACTAATGAACATGGAATAATGATCATTGATCAAAAACATCCAACAGACAAGATATAAAATGGATTTAGAATCTATTTTGACTTTTGATCAAAGAAGAAATGGTTTCTTGGTTTCTTTGAGTTCTTTAGACCATATGAGAAATGAAACAAGCACAAACACAGGTCTGCACAACCTGTTACACATTACACTGCACAAATCCAAACACCCTTTAAAATGACAGATTTGAGTTTTTTCAAAGAGTATCACTGATTCAGACCATGAGCATGATTTCAGACCTGCTATTATCACTAAATAGGACTAAATTAACTTTAAACAACAACAATAACAACATAAGACAGTGATATACCAAGATTTATAAAAATGCTTACAAATTGGTTTCCAATGTAAAACTGAGAATCAAGGCATAAAAACACATCCTAAAGCTTCCCATGAAGCACTAATCCCAAGACCATCCATTATTTATCCTGCTCCAACCTTCTTGAACATCAATCCTGTGATTTTTAAATTTCACTGAATTTTTTAGTATTTTTGGTAATTTTCTGCTTTTACTTCTAAACTATATTTTAAAGTCTCTAAAAGCTTCAATAAGCTTTCTTAGGAGCTTATATGACTTACTCAGTCCAAAGTAACAACTTCTAACAACAGTTCAACATATTTGAGATTTTTGAATAAGAAGAAAATTGCATAACTTGAGATATAGCTTGAAACTAGAAATTGATGCTCACAAAAGTTTTATATAACACTGAAAACATAAAATACAAGATTTAAAAGCTTTAAAATACACTGATATTCAAAGTTTAAGTTAAAACGACAATGAAAATTAAAATTACACTAGATATTTTCTTCCATTGCCTCTTCCTCTCTCTTTATAGCTTTTTGAGATACTCCACAAGCTTCTGATCACATCCCACCAACAATCTCAACCATTGAAACAGTCAAACACATCTTAGCCATTAAACTTGCTTTTGGCGCCAAAATTGAGATAAGGTAGCTTGAGACAGTTTCGAACCAATTAAAGAAGTTTGGAGTGTTATGTGAGGTGTAGGAGACAATTTGTGAAGTAGGCATGGGTTTAGGTTGATTTTTCAGAGAAAACAGATATTGTGAGATAAACAGTAAAGGTTCAATGGTGGGGATGCATTAAATGCAAGGTAGGCTAATGAGAGGAGGGGGGGGTGAGCTGGAAATGGTGAATGAGGTGGAAATGGTGAGGTGGAGGTGATAAAACCACCTCTGGTTTTGAGTTACAGGGGTGGGGGAGATGGGTGAACAGTGAGCGCGGTTTAACCATTTTTAAATATTGGGCCGGGTACTGTTTGGACTGGATTTGGGCTTGGGTTGTTTATATTGGATCCGTTTGGTATAGAAGTAACAACAAGGACCATTTATGCAATTCTTTGAAAGTTGAAGGGCTGGTCTTGAATATTTTTCAAAGCTCTCATAAGGGTAAAACCTGCCAAGTAAGATTAGTACAAGGACCATTGTTGATAATTTCCATTTTTGAAATGTTAAAGGACTAAAACTGCCAATTTGGAAACTTGAGGGACCAATATTGTAATTTCTCAAAAAGTTTATCATAAGGACCATTTTTGTCATTTATGAATAGAACAAGGTTAAAAGTTGATAATTTTCACTTTTTAAATTAACCAAGGACTATTTTTGACAATTTTCAAAGTTAAAGGACTAAAATTGTCATTTTGTGATTTTTAAACTTTAAAGGGTTTATTTTGACAACTTTTGAATCTCAAGGACCTAAAATGATATTTTACAAGTTTTTGAATTACCAGGGACTAATTTTGACAACTTTTGTAACTTGGGGGACTAAAACTGCCAATTATGCAAACTTGATACGTTTTTCACCAGATTTTGATGTTTTTGCATTTAAAACATATAAAACACTTGTTTGTGATATTTTTATCATTTTGAAGCATTTCTGAGTGTTTTCAGATGTTTTTGGCATTCTAACAGTATAAAAATGATGAGTATTTAGACACTCATCAATCCCCCACACTAAGATATTGCTAGTCCCTAGCAATGATTTGAGAAAATTTAATGGATTTCATCTCTTTACCAAAAGCCATTACTTCTGGAGTAGCCAATTGTTTCAGTTCAAGTAAGAACTTTGGCACAACGATAACCAAATGATTTTGAGCAAATCATAAGCTGTCAACGGATTTGATTTGTCTTTACCAGAAGCCGTACCCTTCTGGACTAGCCAACTCTTAGATAAATTATCAATATTATCTTTGGTGAGCCGATTACCAATTATGGATTTTCAACTGCCTTTACCACAAGCCATAAACTTGCGGGCTAGCCAACTTTTCATTAGTTTAAAGATATGGTGAGCTGAACACCATACAATTTTAGGCAAATTGCAAGCCATAAACGGATTTGAGATATCTTTACCAAGAGCCGTTTGCTCCTGGATTAGCCAATCCTTATGTGGGTTAGACATGGCGGACTGATTACCATTTGCTGAGTAAGTGAAAAACACTTACTCCAAAAAAAAAATTTTTGGCCAAAAACGGGGGAATTGGGTGAAATAATTACATGAAATTCGTGAGAATTCCCCCCCCCACACTTAGAAATGAATATTGCCCTCAATATTCAAAGTACCGGCGGTTATGCCGAAACACAGAACATAAAAGGGAAATACTACGACCATTATTTTGTTTTTGATATATACACATTTTTTTTTTTTTTTTTTTTTTTTACTTGAGAATATACAACAGCGTGGGGAAAACTCCCCCACACTAGGGTGATAGAGAGGGGATAAGAAGACAGAAACATGGGTGAAAACCCATATTGTGTGTGCTACTATTTTTGATTCCCGAGTCACTAGCTTGACTCGATCCCCGCATTCATTGGT
The DNA here is from genome assembly GCA_019973895.1 of Chrysanthemum seticuspe. Lineage (NCBI taxonomy): Eukaryota > Viridiplantae > Streptophyta > Magnoliopsida > Asterales > Asteraceae > Chrysanthemum > Chrysanthemum seticuspe. Next base: position 296,735,353 of record BPTQ01000005.1, read on the forward strand.
TCATGGGGAATGTTTGAAGATCCGGGACAACCACAGGGGGAATGTCCTCTCCAAAGTAATGCTTTAATCGATGACCATTTACTTTAAAATTAGGACCATCAGGTTGAGATAACTCAATGGTACCATAAGGATAAACCTTAGCGATAGTAAATGGACCAGACCAGCGGGACTTAAGCTTTCCCGAGAAAATCTTTAATCTAGAGTTGAAAAGAAGGACTCGATCACCAACGTTGAAAACGCGGTTCTTGATTTTAGAGTCATGAATCTTCTTTGTCTTTTGTTTGTAGATCAAAGAGTTCTCGTATGCTTGATCACGAAGTTCATTTAGTTCATTCATTTGAACTTTTCTGTGATCACCGGCTGTCTGTATATCGAAGTTTGCATGCTTTAAGGCCCAGTAAGCCTTGTGCTCTAGTTCAATCGGAAGATGACATGCTTTTCCGTACACTAGCTTGTATGGAGTACACCCAATTGGTGTTTTGTAAGCTGTACGAAAAGCCCAGAGTGCGTCATCCAGTTTATCCGACCAGGATGCACGATTTTCACCTACTGTCCTTTCAAGTATTCTTTTAATACCACGATTTGAAACTTCCACCTGCCCACTTGTTTGGGGGTGGTATGCAGTAGATAGACGGTGGGTAACACCATACTTTTGCATGACACGATCAAATTGGTCATTACAAAAATGTGTACCACGATCACTGATTATTGTACGAGGAGTTCCAAACCTGGCAAAGAGAGCTTTCAAAAATTTCACAACTACTCGGGCATCATTTGTAGGTAAAGCTTTCGCTTCAACCCATTTCGACAAATAATCAACAGCCACGAGTATGTACTTGTTACCACGAGTAGATGGAAATGGCCCCATAAAATCAATACCCCATATGTCAAATATCTCACAAACTTGAATGGCATTTTGTGGCATTTCATTCCTTTGAGATATGTTTCCATGACGCTGACAAGCGTCACAGGTTTTGACATAATCGTGGGCATCCTTATAGATTGTGGGCCAATAGAACCCGGAATCAAACACCTTTTTGGCGGTGTAGTTTGGACTATGATGGCCCCCGGTGGGTCCAGCATGGCAAGCTTTGAGAATGTCAAGAGCTTCTTGTCCATAAACACACCGTCGGATGACTTGATCCGCACAGATTTTGAATAAGAAAGGGTCGTCCCAGAAATAATGTTTAACATCCTTGAAGAATTTATTCTTCTGCTGGGTCGTCATCCCTTTCACAATGAAGTTACCCGCATGGTAATTTGCAAAGTCCGCAAACCATGGGGTAGAAGAGTTTCCACGAAAAGAAACCGCATTGAGTGTCTCGAGAGGAAATGTTTCATTTATTTCCTTTTTCTCGAAAACATCTTGGTGAGGGTTTTCTAATCTGGACAGATGATCAGCAGCCAGGTTTTCAGCTCCTTTTTTATCACGTATGATGATATCAAATTCTTGGAGGAGGAGAACCCAACGAAGCAATCTCGGCTTTGCATCTTGTTTTGCAAAGAGATATTTAAGAGCCGAGTGATCCGTATACACTACACATTTTGTCAAGATTAAGTACGGCCGAAATTTCTCAAATGCATACACCACGGCTAATAGCTCTTTTTCTGTGGTGGTGTAATGAGTTTGAGCCTCAGTCATAGTCTTACTTGCGTAGTGAATAGGCTGAAAATGCTTGTTTCTTCGTTGCCCTAAGACTGCGCCGATAGCAAAATCACTTGCATCGCACATAAGCTCAAAAGGTAAATCCTAGTCGGGAGCAACGAGAATGGGTGCTTCAGTAAGCTTTTTCTTCAATGTTTCAAAAGCTACGATGCACTCGGGTGAGAAGATAAAAGGAGCATCCTTTTCAAGAAGATGGGTCATAGGCCGGGCGATTTTGGAAAAATCTTGAATGAATCTACGATAGAAACCGGCATGACCCAAAAAACTCCTAATACCTTTGACGGTAGTAGGATGAGGTAATTTAGCAATAACATCGACCTTTGCTCTATCTACCTCAATCCCGTTCTTAGAAATCTTATGGCCAAGGACAATGCCTTCTTTGACCATAAAGTGACTTTTCTCCCAGTTTAGACAAAGATTGGTGTCTTCACACCTTTGAAGCATTTTATCTAAATGGGAGAGACATGTTTGAAACGAATCCCCAATGACCGAGAAGTCATCCATAAACACCTCCATTGTTTCCCCAATCATGTCGTGGAAAATGGCCATCATACATCGTTGGAACGTGCCAGGAGCATTACATAAGCCAAAAGGCATACGTCTATAGGCAAAAGTTCCGTATGGGCAGGTGAATGTGGTTTTATCTTGATCCTTTGGATCAATGGGAATCTGAAAGTACCCCGAGAAACCATCAAGGAAACAATAGTATTCATTTCCTGCTAATCTCTCAAGCATTTGGTCCATAAAGGGCAGAGGAAAATGGTCTTTACGAGTGGCGTCATTCAACTTACGATAGTCGATGCAAACACGCCATCCCGTCACCAATCGAGTTGGAATTAACTCGTTATCTTCATTTGTGACAACAGTTATGCCACCCTTTTTCGGAACACAATGAATTGGGCTAACCCAAGGACTATCCGAGATCGGGTAAATCAATCCTGCATCAAGAAGTTTGATAACCTCCTGTTTGATAACATCATGGATTTTTGGATTTACTCTTCTCTGATGTTGAACTGCTGGCTTAAAGTCATCCTCCATCAAGATTTTATGAGTACAAAACTCAGGGTTGATACCCTTAATGTCGGAGAGTTTCCAAGCAATTGCTTGCTTGTGTGACTTCAAGATTTTTATGAGAGCAGCTTTTTCATCTTTACTCAAATCTCTAGCAATAATGACTGGTAATTTATCATCACCTTCAAGAAATGCATACTCAAGATGAGGGGGTAAGTCCTTAAGCTCAACCTCAGGAAATTCTTCAGTTTTCTCAACTGACTTAACTTCCTTGTTATGAAGTTTGATGGAAGGGAGAGGAGAAGAAATGTCATGATTTAACAATTTCTCAAGAAGAATACCTCCCTCCAGATTAATCTCATTTTGATTAATCTCATCAGGAATTGAACCACTAGAGTGAGGGGTGGATGATGGATCATCATTAAGCAACTTCTCAATGAGAAGTATGTCTCCCTCAATGTCAATTGGAGCGTGATCAATTTCCCATGGAACAGAATCACTGGATAAGTATGCTTCAATCTCTTCTAAGATGAAGTCACTTTCCTCAAATGGGGTAAGAGAAGGAGTAGAATTGGCGATGATGGGTTGAGATGAATGAGTGATATTATCACTCGAAGAATTATGATCATAACCAAGAACTTCTTGAGAGTACTCTTCAGAAGCAACATCAATGATATCTATTCGGTTAACCGATTCAGAATCATAATTTGCGGAGTACCTCGAAGTTTGATCAAGGTTAAAAGTAACAGCTTCATTTCCAACACGTAATGTGATTTCTTGCTCAAATACATCTATGAGAGCACGGCCTGTTCTCAGGAATCCTCGACCAACAATGAGAGGAACCCGATGATCGGCATCAAAATCAACAACCACGAAGTCAGCTGGGAAATGGAACTTTCCTACTTTCACAAATACGTCCTCGGCAATGCCAAGAGGACGGGATATTGTACGATCTGCAAGCTCGAGAGTCATGCATGTAGGAGTGAGTTCCGGAAGAGAAAGTTTCTTCCATACTGAATATGGCATAAGATTAATGCTTGCACCAAGATCTGCTAGGGCAAAGCATTCAACCATTCCTGGGAATACACAAGGTAAGAGAAATTTCCCAGGATCTCCAAGCTTTTCTGGAAGCTTCTTTAGGATAACTGCAGAGCAGTTCTCGTTAAGAGGAGTCTTAGCCATTTCAAACAGCTTTTCCTTATTGCTTAACATGTGTTTGAGAGTTGATGCAAACTTGGGCATCAGCATGATAGCATCCGCAAAGCTTATGTCAAAATGTAACTCTTGGAAAATTTGGAAAAATTTATCCATTTGATGACTAGCTTTTTCACGGAGCTTTTGCTCATTCAAACGTGATGGATATGGAATAGAAGATTTGGATTTGATATTTTCAACGGGAGCTACAGGTGGTTCAAAAACAACTCCTGGATTAGACTTGGGTTTCTGGACAACTTGAGGATGGACTACCGAAGGCAGGACTTGTGCGGTATTACTTGGACTTGAATAATGCACTTTGTCCGTTGTCTCCTTGGTAACTTGACTCATTGCCACAGGAGGAGGGGGCATAGGAGTCGTAGGTCCATTGTGTGTCCTCGGTTCACTTTCCACTACCTTTGGAGGAGAAGAAGAAGAGGTAGTAGGAATAGCGGGTCCATTGTATGAAACACCACTTCTGGTCGTGATCGCCTTAGCATCGCCCCTCGGGTTAGCGATCGTGTTGCTCGGTAAAGTACCTGAGCCCGAGGGTCGATCATTTAAAGACTTTTTGAGATCAGCAATCTGACTGACCAACAATCTGTTCATCTCATCTTGGGACTTCATAAACTGCTTCAGTAACTCATCAGATGATGGTCCTGGAGGAGTAATGATGGGAGGTGGATTAGGAGGGAAATTTTGAGGTCGGATGTTTTGATTATGACCTTGTTGTTGAAAATTCCCTTGATTAGGATTCACATTCCCATGAAATTGATTCCCTCGATTGAAATTGTTTTGATGAAGGTTCCCTTGTTGTTGGAAACCTTGATTGGGTCCAGGATAGAAATTACCTTGGTTTTGATAACCTTGGTTCATTCTAGGTTGATTCTGATTCCGGTTAGGATTCTGGTTAAAACCGGGTGGTGCCTGATAAGTGTTAGCACGGTAACTTGGTTCATTCTGAGGACGGTATTGATTACCTCCTTGATTTGAAGTACCGGCTATAGCATTTGCTTCAAACGGACTACCATCGGTGGCAGTACAATTGTAGTAAGCATGAGGACCACCACAAGTAACACAAACTTCAACTTTCTTCACTTCACCATGTGATGGTGTCTGAGTGAAGGTGACTTTCTTTTGGTTAGCAAGAACCAAAGCCTGAACAGCATCAGTGAGTTTATCAATCTTAGCATCAGTGCTAGATGTACTCACATGAGATGAAGTAGAAGGTCCAGCATTAGACTGATTTTGATATGTCTTAGTGCGGAAAGAACGGACCTGGGACTTGTTTTCAATTATTTGTAAGGCTTCTTTTGTGGTTTTGCTAAGGAAATTTCCTCCCGCGGAGGCATTCAGAGAGTCTTGGTCAGCTGGTCTCAGACCATTGTAGAAAGTATCCATTTGCATTAACTCGGTAAAACCATGATGTGGACACTTGCGAAGCAACTCTTTGTAACGATCCCATGCCTCCCCGAATGATTCATCAAATCTCTGAGAAAATTTCATTATCTCATTCTTAAGACTTGTGGTTCGAGATGGAGGATAGAACTTGTTAACAAACTTAGTAACTAGATCTTCCCATGTCTCAATAGAACGAGGGGGTTGTTTCTCAAGCCAATTCCGGGCTTGTCCCTCTAGAGAAAATGGGAACAGAAGAAGCTTGATAGCTTCTTGTGGGACATTCTTGTACTTGATGGTTGATGCAATCTTGTTAAACCATCGAATGTGTGCATGAGGATCATCCCGCTCAAGACCGTAGAATTGGCTTTGGGTTACTAGATTAAGCAACCCGGTCTTGAGCTCGAAGGTATCAGCTACAATGGCTGGGACAACAATGGCATCTCCGTAACCCTCGATGGGTGCTTGGAGAAGCTCATTCATGGGTTTGTCTTCTGCCATTTCGACAGGTGGTGGTGGTGGTAGACGTTCCTCAGTCACGGCTGAAGGAGCTGAACGTCCTCTACGTCTGCGAGGAATGTTTCCAAGTTCGGAAAGTGGACTTGTAGAACTGGAAGAACGAGTGCGCATGCACTAAGTATAAAAATCAATTTTTCAAAACAAATGAGGCAAAACACAAGTGAACTTAACCAATAATCTCAAATGAAATGGCTTCTTGAAAAAGGTATACCAAATCACAAGTGACACAAAGGCAAGTTTTAAATCTGATGTTCGGGAACTTATTAATGGTCGCACCCCCAGTTAGGTAGTGCACTGCCTTGATTTGCGGTGGTTGATTTTTATGTATATTAAGTACCACTGAAAAGACGTAGGTATGATTTGTGCTGATAGGGTTTAAAAATTTTTGGGAAATATTTTTGGTATCGTCCCGTTTAACCAAATCGTATCTCTTTAAGAATCACCTTAAAAGAAACACAAGACAGAAAACGTTACGATTGTTTTGTTGTTTTATATTGTTTTTGGGTTTTTAACACTTTAGGAAAAGTGTTAATGAACTTTTTGATTTATATTAACTCTACAGAGAACTTTTTACAAACTGTGGTATATGTGCAAGTACGGGTCTGATAATGCTAGAAACACGCTTACAGCCTCCCCGGCAGCGGCGCCAAAATTTGATTGTTGCTAAACAGTCAAGTCTAACAGACTTAAAACGGCTTAAACACAAATGCAATTAAGATCAGAGGAATATAGGGAATTCCTGGGTCGTTAAGTCCCACGGAGGATGAATTGGTGTTAAAACACTTAATCAGATGGTAGAATGATCACTAAGGATAGTGATCGATAAGGTTTTGGATGGAAAATTATACTAAAAGAAAAGATTAACAAATAAAAGCGACTTAAATGCAAATTAAAAGAAATAAAAGATAAAATCTATTAAATAAACGCTATCACTATTTTTAAAGGCGATGAACGTTTAAAACCTACAACTTAAAACTTACGTTTAAAATAAAATTACGTCTATGTATAAAATAAAAAGTGAGTTTTAAGAAATAAAAGACCTACAAATATGAAAATGAAATTTTAACAATCCTAATAATAAAAGAAAATTATTAGAAAAAGAAAATTATTTTTACAACTATTTATTTAATTATTATTAATTAAAATCTATTTATTAAGTATTTAAATTGCACTAAAATACAAGAAAATACAAAATTAACCTAAAAAAATGAAATTATAACTTGGAAAAATCTAAAATATGATAAAACTTATTTTAAAACTAAAAATATATTTTTAAGACTTATTATGTATTTATTATTAATTTAAAACTATTTAAAACTAATTAAAATGCTAAAAAATACTTTTTAAACTAAGAAAATTATGGAAAAATACTTTTTATTACTTTTATGTTTATCTTAACCTAAGAAAATTGAAAAATCATTTTTTTGGACTTTTTATAATTTATTTGTATTAAATGCTATTTAAAAATACCTAAAAACTGTTTTTAATTAAGAAAAATAGCAAACAGTTATGAAAAATTATGAAAATTTCAGGAAAAATCTATTTTAATCTACTGAGTCTAAGAAAAATAGAAAAACATGGTCTTGTTTGGAGAAATTAGCAACTGCAGTTGTGACTGCTTAATAATAAGCACTTGAAAAAGCCAATTTATAACCAAAGACCACCAAACTGATAAGGCAGCTATAATAAGCTAAAAGAACTTAAATGGAACAAGTTTCAACAAGCTTAAACCTTTGGAATACCAATTGATCAGATTTGATGTATTGAGCTTTTTGAACAAAAACAGAAATTGATAAGCTACTTTGAGCTTTTGCACAAAACACAAAATAAGCTAAAGCTGAAAAGTAGAAATTGGAACTTGTTTAATACCTGGTTGAGACCAAGTACACCAAAACTCAGACAATGAAAAGCTCTTATGAGCTTGGGAGAAGCTTTTACAAAACCTGATAAAACACTGAGTGAAACTCAGTGTATGCTGAGTGAATTGGTACCAACTGATAAGCACTTGCAGGCTTATCTAATAAGCTGCAAATGGAATTTTAAAACTTGGAGCTTGAAAAGGACCAGGTTGACTATCCAAAGAAACAAAAATCACTTATTTTGGACAACTAATAAGCTCTTTAGAAGCTGATGAAAATGGTTAGAAATTCTGTGCACAGGGCACATTTGACTTTTCTAAAAATTTAAGGTTTGACTAAACTGAATTTTAACTTGATTCTATGAACTGATTATGATATATTAAGTTATATTAAAACTAGATTAAGCTATTCTAACAACTAATGAACATGGAATAATGATCATTGATCAAAAACATCCAACAGACAAGATATAAAATGGATTTAGAATCTATTTTGACTTTTGATCAAAGAAGAAATGGTTTCTTGGTTTCTTTGAGTTCTTTAGACCATATGAGAAATGAAACAAGCACAAACACAGGTCTGCACAACCTGTTACACATTACACTGCACAAATCCAAACACCCTTTAAAATGACAGATTTGAGTTTTTTCAAAGAGTATCACTGATTCAGACCATGAGCATGATTTCAGACCTGCTATTATCACTAAATAGGACTAAATTAACTTTAAACAACAACAATAACAACATAAGACAGTGATATACCAAGATTTATAAAAATGCTTACAAATTGGTTTCCAATGTAAAACTGAGAATCAAGGCATAAAAACACATCCTAAAGCTTCCCATGAAGCACTAATCCCAAGACCATCCATTATTTATCCTGCTCCAACCTTCTTGAACATCAATCCTGTGATTTTTAAATTTCACTGAATTTTTTAGTATTTTTGGTAATTTTCTGCTTTTACTTCTAAACTATATTTTAAAGTCTCTAAAAGCTTCAATAAGCTTTCTTAGGAGCTTATATGACTTACTCAGTCCAAAGTAACAACTTCTAACAACAGTTCAACATATTTGAGATTTTTGAATAAGAAGAAAATTGCATAACTTGAGATATAGCTTGAAACTAGAAATTGATGCTCACAAAAGTTTTATATAACACTGAAAACATAAAATACAAGATTTAAAAGCTTTAAAATACACTGATATTCAAAGTTTAAGTTAAAACGACAATGAAAATTAAAATTACACTAGATATTTTCTTCCATTGCCTCTTCCTCTCTCTTTATAGCTTTTTGAGATACTCCACAAGCTTCTGATCACATCCCACCAACAATCTCAACCATTGAAACAGTCAAACACATCTTAGCCATTAAACTTGCTTTTGGCGCCAAAATTGAGATAAGGTAGCTTGAGACAGTTTCGAACCAATTAAAGAAGTTTGGAGTGTTATGTGAGGTGTAGGAGACAATTTGTGAAGTAGGCATGGGTTTAGGTTGATTTTTCAGAGAAAACAGATATTGTGAGATAAACAGTAAAGGTTCAATGGTGGGGATGCATTAAATGCAAGGTAGGCTAATGAGAGGAGGGGGGGGGGGTGAGCTGGAAATGGTGAATGAGGTGGAAATGGTGAGGTGGAGGTGATAAAACCACCTCTGGTTTTGAGTTACAGGGGTGGGGGAGATGGGTGAACAGTGAGCGCGGTTTAACCATTTTTAAATATTGGGCCGGGTACTGTTTGGACTGGATTTGGGCTTGGGTTGTTTATATTGGATCCGTTTGGTATAGAAGTAACAACAAGGACCATTTATGCAATTCTTTAAAAGTTGAAGGGCTGGTCTTGAATATTTTTCAAAGCTCTCATAAGGGTAAAACCTGCCAAGTAAGATTAGTACAAGGACCATTGTTGATAATTTCCATTTTTGAAATGTTAAAGGACTAAAACTGCCAATTTGGAAACTTGAGGGACCAATATTGTAATTTCTCAAAAAGTTTATCATAAGGACCATTTTTGTCATTTATGAATAGAACAAGGTTAAAAGTTGATAATTTTCACTTTTTAAATTAACCAAGGACTATTTTTGACAATTTTCAAAGTTAAAGGACTAAAATTGTCATTTTGTGATTTTTAAACTTTAAAGGGTTTATTTTGACAACTTTTGAATCTCAAGGACCTAAAATGATATTTTACAAGTTTTTGAATTACCAGGGACTAATTTTGACAACTTTTGTAACTTGGGGGACTAAAACTGCCAATTATGCAAACTTGATACGTTTTTCACCAGATTTTGATGTTTTTGCATTTAAAACATATAAAACACTTGTTTGTGATATTTTTATCATTTTGAAGCATTTCTGAGTGTTTTCAGATGTTTTGGCATTCTAACAGTATAAAAATGATGAGTATTTAGACACTCATCACCGGACATGGAAAACATGCAAGCATACACACAAATAATCAAAGACATAATTGAATTAATGAAGTAAATACTTATCTTGATGTAAGATAGGGTTTAAAACCCTAAAATACTGTACAAGACACCTTAGGTTCGGTTTTAGGTTTTTACTCCAAAAGACTCTCCCTAAAACTGAAAAATTCGGATTCTATATATAAGATTACATATGCGACGGCGTCACCTTATGTTTCGTGACGCCGTCGTGTCGCCGTCATTAGGGTTTCGTCTTGGCCACGTTAACCTTGCGACGGCGGCACCTTATGTCCGTGACACCGTCCTCTTCAGCTTCTGACGTCGTCTGGGTCGCATCTAGGCCGTCTGAGTAGCAACGGCCTACTCTTTTAAAGCCCGACGTCGTCACTTGAAAATAGGGTTTTTGGATTCTGTATCGTCACAAAAATCCTCCGACGGCGTCGCAATTAACACCTGACGCCGTCGCCTTCTGTTTTCAGCAGCTTTGAGTGTCTCGATTCTGACTTTGGCCATTTTCTTCGTATATTCGCGCCTTTTCGTCCAAATAAGTGCCATTCCAGCATTTTGCCTTCAAGAGACCTAAAAAGTGAAAAAGGAACGATATTAAGCAATAACGGATACAAAAGTGATCAAATAAGGGCTTAAACGACCCCTCAAAATGGTACCTTTTAAAACCTTATCAGATGTGATTCACTCTTTTGTTGCTGATTATGACACTCAGCAGCAACTAGCCTTTGAGGACCTTGAACAAGTGGATCCATTTGACATGGAGGAGATGAATTTGAAGTAACAACTGGCTATGCTCTCAATGAACATCAAGAAGTTTGAGAGTAAGTCTGGGAGAAAGTTTGGTTTCCAGGGAAGAGATCCAGCAAGATTTAACAGAAGCAAGGTCAAGTGCTTTACTTGTGGGCAGATGGGTCACTTCTCTAGAGAATGCAAGGATAGGAAGGCTGGGGATGAGGTGAGATATTCTTCTTATCAGCAGATTCAAAAGGAAGCTGCAACTTTGAAGGCTGGACCCTCCACAGCGCTTGTCACTATGGATGACCATGTCAATTGGAATCTGCATGAGCCTGAAAATGATGAATGTCCTGGCTCGGAGAATATTGGATTGCTGGCTAGCTGTACTACAGAGGATAGGCATGATCAAGTTGCCTTAATGGGCATCTCTCAGGTACATAATTGTGGTTTTGGTTGTAGTGAACGATATAATGAACTTAAAGAAGCCTATGATTAATTGAAACCTAAATATAATGAATGTTATGTCGAAGTTGAGGCTTATAAACAGGCTTTAAAAACATTAGAAAGACAAAAGGTTTGGTTTCAAAAGAATCAATTGGCTTATGATGAAAAAATCAGGGTGTTACAAAGTGATTTAGATTGTGCTAAAATTGATTTAAAATGAACTGAGAAAGAAAAATCTGAGGTAGTTTCTGAAAACCAAGTGTTAAAGAGAAACTAGATAAGGAAGTAGCTAGACATAAAGAATGGTTAATATCAGGTGACAATCTAGCTAGACATATCTATAGTAGTCAATCTGAGACCTCAGCAATAGGTCTAGGTTTTCAAAAGTATGTAGGATTAGAAGCTAGGAATGATGGGCGTAAAACTACACCAGCAGGTTTAGCTAATTATGTTAAAGAAGGAACATTACATGTTGTCTCTGGACCCATTAGAGGAGAACATATGCCCATTTACCTATCCCTCAATGTTGACTTTGATGGATCACACCATCTTTATGGTAAAAAGTCAAGAGACTTGCCAGACCCTGATTCTTCATCTACTGACTTTGTCTCTTGTTGTGACAGTGACAAGTCCTCTGACCAAGGGTCTACTTCTACTACCAGGTGTGATTCAAATGACAAGTTAGACCTTCCCAAGACATTGCCCAAGCCTACACCCAAGACTGCTTACAAGCCTATTAGAGTTGCTGCTGAGGAATCAACTTCCAAGACAGTTTCCTCTGAAGACTTGTCTTTTAATTCTTTGCACAATAATGCTTTTAAGTCTGTTAAAAACAATTCTGTTAATGTTTGTGGATTGAATGCTTTTGCATGTAATAGAACATCTTTCACTTTGAATAAATCTTCTAAAAAGAAGACATGTTTTGTTTCTGGAAGTAAATTTCATCTGATTAAGGATTGTAATTTTCATGAGCAAAGAATGGGTGCAGGTGCTGGTCAAAAGAAACCTAGACCAATGTGGACAAATATTAATGATACACCATCTTTTATTCCACAAGCAACTAATAATAAACCTTCTCCTTGGAGAAGATCTGTTGCAAGACCTTATGTGAAACCAACAAGTTCATATTTTCAAAATGGTTATTGGCCTGGATGTATTGACTCAATGTATAATGGGAAGGGACCTTGGGTACTGCTGTGAAGCCCTCAGCAGGTTGTTCTAGGACTAAAAAGGGACCCAATTTTCAATGAAGGTCCAAGAACAATGGTGGATCTTTTGTTTCTACATGGCCTAAATCTTGTGATCCACAAGGCAGGCTCAAGTCAGTAATGACTTGAGTCTCCATAGTGTAATAATATTTTGTATATTTTTTCAGTTGTCGTAGGATCATCCTCTTAAGCATAAGGACGTTGGCATAGTTGATAGTGGTTGTTCCAGAAGCATGTCTGGAAACAGATAAATGATGCATAATTTCATACCCATTGAAGGAGGAGGCAATGTGACTTTTGGTGGAAGTGATGGTAGAATCACTGGGAAAGGCACCATCAAAACACCTCAATTGGATTTTGATAATGTGTACTATGTAAAGGAACTGCAACACTTCAACTTGTTCTCAGTCTCACAAATTTGTGACACCAAGAACAAAGTATTCTTCTCTGAGGATGAATGTCTTGTGCTATCTAAAGACTTCAAACTACCAGAAGATACATCAATTCTGCTGAGAGTTCCTAGAAATCACAATCTATACACATTCAACTTGAATGATGTTCAACCAGAAGGTGACCTAACTTGTTTGGTGGCTAAAGCATCCCTGGATGATTCTACAAAATGGCATAGAAGGATGGCTCATGTGAACTTCAAGACCATCAACAAACTTTCTAAACTTGGTCTAGTTGAAGGACTTCATTCCAAATTTTTCACCAATGAACATAATTGTGTTGCCTGCAACAAAGGAAAGCAACACAAAGCCTCATACAAAGCCATTACAGCTGTGAGCACTATCTCAGACCCTCTTCAGTTGCTGCACATGGATCTCTTTGGTCCAACCCAAGTCAGGAGTATTGATCACAAGTATTTCTGCCTGGTGATAACTGATGATTATAGCAGATTTTGTTGGGTATTCTTTTTGAGGACTAAACATGAAACATCTCAAGTTTTAAAAGAGTTCATTACCCTTGTTGAAAACCAATTGAACAAAAAGGTTAAAGGAATTCGGTGTGATAATGGGACAGAGTTCAAAAATGTTGTACTAATCGAACTTTGTAAGTCTAAAGGGATTAAAAGGGACTATAGCACTCCAAGAACCCCACAACAAAATGGGGTAGCTGAAAGAAAGAATAGGACCTTAATAGAGGCAGCAAGATCCATGCTTGCAGACTCTAAATTACCCACTATGTTCTGGACTGAAGCAGTTAGCACGGCTTGCTATGTACTCAACAGGGTATCCATTACTCGACCTCATTTCAAGACACCTTATGAACTTCTCACTAGGAAAGTTCCTGCTATACATTACCTCAAACTGTTTGGATGTCAAGTGACCATTCTGAACACCAGTGATCCATTGGGAAATTTGATGAGAAAGCTGATGAGGGGTATATTTTGGGTTATTCAGCTCATAGTAAGGCTTACAGGGTATATAATTTGAATGCTAGAAAGATTGAGGAGACACTTAACCTGCGATATCTGGAAGATAAGCCCAATGTTCAAGGTCAAGGTCATGTTTGGTCCTTTGACTTGGACTACTTATCTGATTACTTAGGTTATACTAGACATGTTGCTAACCAATCTACAATTACACAGGAGTCTCCCACTAACCATGCAGGCAACCAATTCTTGTACCTTCCTTCTCCCCTACCCATTTTGAAGGTGATCATTCTAAAGTGATTTCTGATAAGGATGAAGATGAGTTACACTATGAAGAGGACCTTGCTAGACTCCAGAAGCAAGAGCATGCAACCAATCTTGAAGCTGAGAGGCTTGGTGGGGAGTTTGCAAAAGACGCCTTCAGTGGAAACCTTGTTTCTCCTGACAGTTCTCCTGTTTCTCCTGACATCATCAAATCTGCTGACAGTCCTGCTGCATCTACTCAAACTCCAACTAGTGTGTCCACAGACTTTGAAGAACCATATACACGATTTCCAAGTCCTTCATATCTTGGTAATCATCAATCCAAAGATGGCATCTTCACCTCACCTTCCTATGACAGTGATTTTGAACCAACCATGAATAATCTTGACACCACAATTGATATCAACCCCTCTGCTACAAAAAGGATCAACAGTGCTCATCCTCAATCAAATATTATTGGTGATCCTAAAGCACCTGTTCGAACAAGAGGTGTTGTGACAAGTTCCAAGTATGATAAAATTGCTTTTCTTTCATATGTCTCAAATCAGCAAAGGGACAATCACACAGACTTTAAGCATTGTCTGTTTGCTTGCTTCCTTTCTCAAGTGGAACCAACCGGTGTTACTCAAGCTCTTGAAGATTCAAGTTGGCTTGAAGCAATGCAGGATGAGATGCAACAATTCAAGAATCAGGAGGTTTGGATTTTGGTAACACTACCTGATGGAAAGTTTGCAATTGGGACAAAATGGATCTTGAAGAATTAAAGAGATGCAAGGGGTATAGTGGTTAAAAACAAAGCAAGATTAGTGGCTCAGGGGTTCAGGCAAGAGGAAGGGATCGATTATGATGAGGTTTTTGCACCTGTAGCTAGAGTTGAGGCCATTAGAATATTCTTGGCCTATGTATCCTATATGGGATTCATGGTTTATCAAATGGATGTGAAAGGTGCTTTTCTGTATGGTGAGATAGAAGAAGAGGTATATGTCACTCAACCCAAAGGCTTTGAAGACCCAGATCATCCACAATATGTTTACAAGGTAGTGAAAGCTCTCTATGGACTTCATCAGGCACCAAGAGCATGGTATGCTAGGCTATCTGCATTTCTGCTGAAGCATGGTTACAGAAGAGGTGCCATTGACAAAACACTTTTCCTAAAGAAAAATAACAGAGACATCATTCTTGTGCAAGTTTATATGGATGACATTATCTTTGGCTCCACTAAAGAAGCTTGGTGCAGGGAGTTTGAGGAGTTAATGAAGGGAGAGTTTCAGATGAGTGCTATGGGGGAGCTTACTTTCTTTTTGGGTTTACAAGTACAACAGAAACCTGATGGTATTTTCATCAGTCAGGATAAATATGTGAGAGACATTTTGACGAAGTTTAGTATGGAAAATGTCAGAACTGCCACTACACCTTATGAAGCTCCAAAACCAAAGAACAATATTGAACCAGATCCAGCTGTAAATGTTCATTTATACAGATCTATGATTGGTTCCTTAATGTATTTAACAGCTTCCAGGCCTGATATTACCTTTGCTGTGAGTGCTTGTTCTAGACATCAGGTCACTCCACTTACTTCTAATTTGAATGCAGTCAAAAAGATCTTCAAGTATCTGAAAGGCCAACCTAAGTTAGGTCTTTGGTACCCAAAAGAGTCTCCTTTTGTATTGGAATCATATAGTGACAGTGATTATGCTGGTGCGAATCTGGATAGAAGATCCACAACTGGAGGTTGCCAATTTCTTGGTAGAAGATTGATTTCTTGGCAATGCAAGAAACAAACTATTGTTGCTACCTCTACTACTGAAGCAGAGTATGTTGCTGCTGCAAATTGTTGTGGTCAGGTACTATGGATCCAAAATCATTTGTTGGATTATGGGTTTAATTTTATGAACACCACAATCTATATTGATAATCAAAGTACCATATGCATAGTTAAAAATCCAGTTTTTGATAATAGAACTTAGCATATTGAGATCAGGCACCACTTTATAAGAGATGCTTTTGAAAAACATTTGATAAAGGTGGTTAAGATTCATACAAATGAGAATGTGGCAGATTTGTTGACTAAAGCTTTTGATGGACCCAGGTTTCAACACCTTGTTGTCCATATTGGGATGCTTAACCCTTGACTGCAAAGTTTAAGGGGAGGCATAGGCCTCAGGGGAGGCATATGCCTCAGGGGAGGATTTTAGTTGTATATTTTGTAAACTTTGTAGATATTTGGTTATCTTTTTGTTTGCTAACATTACTAACCTGCTAATGTTCTTTGAGTTTTGTTTGTTTTGGTTTGGTGTATTTGTTTCTCTGTGTCTGTTTTGCAGAATGCATCTATAAGTTAAAGTTCACCAAGTTTGGTTAATTGGAATATGGTCAAGTAAGCTTAAAGCTTGTTTCTACTGAAGTGATCTAATTGTTTCTACTGAAGAGAAGTACTGAAGTTAAATTGTTCATTCATTCAAGAAACAGTTTACAGCTTACAGCTTACAATCAACTTCAAATGAAAATACAAGACCATTTCTATACAAGATCTACCAAACCTATACTAGTTCCTATCGTCTATTACAAAAGCTGGTGGATATGCATGACCAGTACGACGGAGAAGCTGAAGCTGAAAATGAAAATGGAAAGGATGGATTGATGAAAACAACGATGAAGATGCTCAAGAACCTAGTTTTATATCTTTGGCTCTTGGCATGGTAGATGGATTTGTGATACGAAAAATCTTCGGTTGTTCCATCTACTCGTTCCACCATAAAGCATCACTCCATCTTCCCTTTTCCCTTTCCCGCCACCTCAGCTATCTTGCCCTTTCCCTTGCTTCCATGGCATGAAGCACCAGTTCCTGGAGCAGGAAGTGCAATCACCACGACACTTGGCTCTAGACGATCTGAGGAGTCATCAGAATCACTAGAAGACTCACTTGGATCCACTACACTATCATCTTCAGAAGAAGGGAGAAAGGGGGATTTCAAAGGTCGAGGTTCATCTTGATAAGGATATCGAAATAACAGGCTTGAATCATCACTGGCTGATGATGATGATGATGTTGATGATGGAGAGGAGGATGGATCAATGACTTCTGGTTTGATAGACATTGTTATTGTTGATGATTGGGTGTTTTTGGAGAAATTAGGGTTTGTGAAGATAATTGGGGGTAATTGATGTGTGTTAAGTGTGCACTGGGATTATTTTATAGGCGGATTCAATGTTTTATGACAATTAATGCGAGTTGGGTGTCACAGTAACACTCAAGATATTTACTGAAGATACTAAGTCACTTAAGTTGTTTCTGCTGATTGACCTTCTTCAGCAGATTGACCATCGTTTCTGCTGAAGTGTTAATTTTGAATTGGGGTTATTTTACACGTAAGATATGGTCAACGATTTGTTACGATACTTTTTACTATAATTGGGTAACTTCAAATAATAACCATCTTCGCATATCTTTGCCAAAATTAACTGATTCCCACTTCACTCGAGTTAAACACACTTCCAGTTGCGTGAATCATAACCCATAATCACAATTTCTCATATGGAGCTTCAATTTAAGAAAGATCATAACAAAGTTGCTTTTCTGGGAAAAGCAAAGGGTCATGAATTATATGAACCAATGGTGGAGTTCTTGAAGCGATCCAAGATTCATTATGCTTTAACGCACTCTCCAAATGTGATTTATGGATCATTGGTTGAACAATTTTGGGCTTCTGCTAGAAAACGGAGTGACACAGAGATAGAAGCGACGATTGATGGAACAGAGTATGTTGTGACTGAGGGTTTGATAAGGAGACAACTCCGTTTGGAGGATGAAGATGGGGTTTGTTGGGAATTTTAGAAGTTCCTACTGATGAAGTTCTACTGATAGGTTCCTACTGAAGCTTTAGATGGTTTCTGCTGATTACATGGTTCCTGCTGATATTGTATTCCTACTGATATAGTTAATTAGTATTAGTTTGTTAGGATTTGCTAAGCTATTTTAGGTAGTAATATGCATTTATTTTATATTTCTTATCGATTTAGGGTTCCTTGTGTATAAAAAGGAACATATGGCTTTTGTATTAGAGGACACTTGAACAAACACTCCAGAAAAAAAACATCTTTAGAGAGAGTAATAGAGATCCATAGAGGATCATTGTTTTATCAGAAAAACCTTGTTGGTAACTTTGATTGTGTTCTTATTATTCCACTGTGCATTCAATCATTGTTATTCTATACCCTAGTTGAGTCTCGATCTTGGTCTCAACAATTGGTTTTAGATCCTCGTGGCTCTCGATCTAGGCTTTATAAGGTTTTCGTGAATTAGGGTTTATACCATAATTCATCTATAGCAACAGTTTTGAAAGAGGCGGCAGGCAGAAAGCTGGTCTACTGGGTTTTACTATTGTCGGACAAAGCAACGTTGAAAAGATGTGTTTGGAATCGATGCTTGGTTATATTCGGATGATGGGGCTGACATATTTAATGTAATTCAAGAATTGTTCGAATACAAGGTGCAACGCATTGATTGGTTTAGGGCTTCAATATTCCTACTAGTACATGAATTAGTACGGTCAACCGAAGTTGTGTTTAGGGTCAACTGTTGCAGCGTCATATTGAGTGGTTTCTAATGATAAGGGCCCCACAAACGCTGGTCCCCATTCATGTATTCGCACGTGATTGGTGCAAGAGGGTAAGACAGCAGCTGGTTCCTATTCATCATATAGGTTTGGTCTCGTAGACATCGCAATTTATTTTGGTCTAGTAGTCACGTGTGTCTCATGGTCCCACATTTGCTACATATGTCTTGCTCGTTTTTGATTGATAGACGTAGGGTACATGCTTGTGGGGTCTCATTAACTTGAGTGGGATCCACAAGAAATTGTTGTGACTTTGGTTGGCTGCGTTTATATTAATTGGTCGCCATATATTAAAGTCAGATATTGATTGATAACTCATTCCTACTGATTTCACTTGATCACGTGTATACTTCATTGATACTGATTGCGTATCATCTGCTGGGACCCATTCGAGATATCACATTTTATACTTGCTAGTCCCCACACGCTGGTCTTGGTTCACGAGATTTGAATTGGGACAATACATATTGACTTATTGGGATGGTACAGCAACAGTACATGAATTGAATTAAAGATCACTCTTGATTGGTCACGAGGGAAGGGTTTCAACCAAACTTCTCTCCACACCTTTATAATGGCAGAATTTGATAATAATAGGGATGATTTTATGTTTCCTTATTTGATGAATTATGGGTACGAGGTCTGGGCTAAAAAGATGGAACACTGGATCATGCATAAGGATATGAATATCTGGAAGGTGATCCAAAATGGCAACAGCAAGAAAAGGATTGGAAGAGATCACGATGGAAACATCATTATTCTTCCTCCAACAACTGCAGATGAACTCATTGCTATACAAAGAGAGTCAAAGGCCAGAACTACCTTGCTTAAATCTATTCCTGATGATCATGTAGCAGATTTTCGTTATATGGATGATGCACGTAGTATATGGAATGCACTCAAAGCAAGGTATGGTGGAAAGGCTGAATTCAAGAAGATGAGCAAGGAAGCTTATACTATAGGTGATGCTAAAGAATTTGCATTTATGGGCATATCTCAGGTACATAATTGTGTCCTTGATTGTGATATAAAATATAATGCCCTTAAGGAGTCTTATGATGATTTGAAACCTAAATATGATGAATGTTATCTAGAGGTTCAGTCTTACAAAAATTCTTTAAAAACCTTAGAAAAACAGAAAATTTGGTTTCAAAAGAATCAGCTTGCTTATGAAGAAAAGATAAGAGTGTTAGAAAGAGATCTAACTAATGCTAAAAATGAGTTAAAATATTCTGAGAAAGAAAGAACTAAAGTAGAGCTAGAAAAACAAGAAGTGCAAGATAAGTTGGATAATGAAGTAGCTAGGCATAAAGAATGGCTAGTTTCTGGTGACAAGTTAGCTAGTCATCTCTATGGTAGTCAAGCTCCTAATTCTGGGATATGTTTAGGTTTTAAAAATTATGTAGGATTAGAAGCTAGGCATGATGGGCGTAATACTACACCAGCAGGTTTAGCTAATTATGTAAAAGAATGAACATTACATGCTGTCCCTGGACCTATTAGAGGAGAACACATGCCCACTGACCTTTCCATCCCTGTTGACTTTGATGGATCACACCATTTATATGGCAAAAAGTCAAGTGACTTGCCAGACCTTAGTAGCAAAACTGATGACTCTGTCTCTCTTTTTCTAAAAGTGACAAGTCGTCAGACCTTAAGTCCATTAACTATGCCTCATGTGATTCAAGTGAAAAGTCTGACTCACCTAGGCACACACCTAAGACCACACCCACGTCCAAAGTAGCTGATGATGAGCCCAAAACAAAGACAGTTACTTATTTTGTTGAACACAATTTGGCTTCTAGTTCTGTTTCTGATAAGTTTCTGTGTAATAAACAAAGTTGTGTTAAGAATGAGTCTTTTAAGAAGAAATCTTGTTTTGTGTGTGGTAGTAAACTCCATCTTATTAAAGACTGTGATTATCATGAGAAAAGGATGGGTGTTTCCTATGGCCAACAGACCTTTCGACCCACATGGACTAATGTTGCTAGTATTCCTCCATTTGTTCCCAACGCTGCACATGTGAGAGCAGGTAAACCAGTTCCTACTGGTAAGCCAAAGGTGTATGCATCTGTTTCTGCTGATAGGCTTAATAGGCCTTTTCCAGTTCCCTCTGGTGGAGGATATTCTTCACCAGTTACTACTGGTTGGTGGAACAGTAATGCTAGACTTATGCCCCTATAGACCTACAAGTTCTTATTTTCAGTCATATACACCTTATGTATCTCATAAGAATATGGCACATGGTGGAGTAAGAGTGGCTACTGCTGTTAAGCCCTCAACGGGTTCTTCTTGGAAAACTCAAAGGAAAAGTTCATTCTGGGTACCCAAGAACAATAGTCTTTGTCAGGTGCATTGATTGAGGGGAAGCATAAGCCTAAGGGGAGGCTTATTGTTGTATTTTTTGTATTCTAACCATTTTTGCAGCTGTTGGATCCTCATAAGCCTTTCGGGAGGCTTAGTGTTTCTTCTGAAACTACATATTTCCTTGGTTTCTGCTGCTGCTTGATGGTATATTATCCATGTTTTATATTTTTCTTTCTTTCTTTATTTTCTATTTTTTGTTGGTAAAAAAAAACAAAAAAAAAACAAAAAAAACTCTAACCTGTCTGTGTTCAGTTTCTACTCTTTCTTGCTTGCAGGTTTTGGTGTTGGTTAATTACCACACAACTAATGGTTTTCATCTCACCATGTCTTGCTGACACAAGAGTTGACTAGCCCACAAGATTATGGCTTGTGGTAAAGGCTACGGAAATCCATAAATGGTAATCAACTCACCATGATGATGACGGCATTCCATCAAAGAGTTGGCTAGTCCAAAAGCAAACGGTTTTTGGTAAAGACATCTCAATTCCGTTGATAGCTGTAATGGTTTGCTCAAAACCATAGGGTACTCAACTCACCCATGCTTCATTGCTGAGAGTTGGATGGTCATCAATTCACCATGGTTGCTACCCTATTGGGTGACCAAAGGATTGGCTAGTCCTGAGCAAACGGCTACAGGTAAAGACATGTCAAATCCGTTTATGGCTGTGATGATTTGCCTAAAATCATTAGGGTTCTCCAACACACCAATGATTCACGTTCTAAGTGTTGGACTGGTTCCTAGTTCACCAGGGTGATGTCATGATTCCACCAAAGGACTAGCTAGCCCAAGAGTGAGTAGCTACTTGGTAAAGGCTTATCAAATCTACTCATGATGCTGCTGATTCTGTTGCTGCTCAAAGATAGGAGTTGCTGTGGAATCTTGTTCTTCAAGGATGGTTTCTAGTTACTGCCGATATATATAGATTTGGTTGCTGCTGGTTACTTTATTTTGCTGCAGATGTTAAAGTATCAATCCTCATGCTTTGGAAGTTACTCATCTAACTAGAAACTTGAAGTTAACAAAGTCAAATTCAAGTTTAGGGGGGGGATTGTTGGGAATTTTAGAAGTTCCTACTGATGAAGTTCTACTGATAGGTTCCTACTGAAGCTTTAGATGGTTTCTGCTGATTACATGGTTCCTGCTGATATTGTATTCCTACTGATATAGTTAATCAGTATTAGTTTGTTAGGATTTGCTAAGCTATTTTAGGTAGTAATATGCATTTATTTTATATTTCTTATCGATTTAGGGTTCCTTGTGTATAAAAAGGAACAGATGGCTTTTGTATTAGAGGACACTTGAACAAACACTCCAGAAAAAAAAATCTTTAGAGAGAGTAATAGAGATCCATAGAGGATCATTGTTTTATCAGAAAAACCTTGTTGGTAACTTTGATTGTGTTCTTATTATTCCACTGTGCATTCAATCATTGTTATTCTATACCATAGTTGAGTCTCGATCTTGGTCTCAACAGGGTTTATCATTCTAATTCTGTGGAGATAGTTGCTGGGCTAAGGGCTGTAGGTTATCAGAGTACTAGAACCGATATGTGGCACAAAAACAAGCTTTGCCCCATGTGGAGATTTTTGGTACACACTTTACTTCAGTGCATTAGTAATAAGTCAGGTGGATGGGACCAATTTTCTACTCAATTGGGTTGTGGGATTGTATATCTTTCATAGGGTTTAACTTATAATTTTTATAAGTATATTTTGATAACATGGTTGAAAATGTTCAAAAGAAAAAGCATAAGTTTCCTATGTATCCCAGGTTTTTGCAAATAGTTTTAGACATACAAACCCAAGACAGAGTATTTTGTCCCATTGGAGCTTTAAGTTCTAAAGTGTTTGCTTAAATGAAAACTAATTATGTTGGGACACATCATCCTTTGCTAGCAGCTATGTTGCCTCAAGGCAATGAGGCTGCTGATGAGGGTAATGTTGTTGGTCCTCCACCTTCTACCAATGTTGCTGCTGATGGTAATCCATCAGTTGCCTTGGATGAGGGCCCTTCCATGAATGCAGAAGCATCACATGTTTCTCCTGACCAACCAACACCTTCACCTTTACCCACACCCATACCTAGTCCTGTAAGAGAGCCTTTTGTTGAAAGGTCTCTTATTTTTGAGCATGACAATATTTCTCCTGAAAGGTTCAATGAAGCTCCCATTACCACTGAGCAATCTGCTGGTGGAGCTGAGGACCCTATTACTCTTATATTTGTATATGCTTTGCTCAACAGGATTGTGCAAGAGGTTGCAGATCTTAAAAATGAGCTTGCTGAGACTAAATCTTCACTTGGTGGTGATATTGTGGAGTTAAAGAGAAAGGTTCAGGATTTAGAGGAACAACTTGGGCAAAATAGCAAAAGGAGGCTTGTGGTTTCTTCTAATAAGGAGCAAGAGGATACTCATTTGGATTCACTTGACATCTTGGCTGATGTGGCTTAAAAGACTCATGCTTCTTCTCTAGTTGTTGATGAATCTTCAAAGAAAAAGGATCCTATTATGTTTACTAGAAGAAAGAGAAGACATTATTTGAGCAAGGATTCCACTGAATCCTCAAAATTGCAAAGTGTGGACAATGTAGCAACCACTGATGAGAATGTTGATGCTTCAATGATGGATGTTGCTTCTGAGCTTGGTCAATCTTCATCTGTGCAAGTACAACCTACTTCTCCACCTTCAGCAGCCCATGAAGTGTTTGTTGCTGGAAGGAGTTTTAATGTTACTTCTGAAGACACTCCTCAACATCTTTCTGCTGATGCTTCCATGGGTGTTTCTTCTGAAGTTCCTATTGTTGATACTCCTCATGATGATTCTGCTAAGGACCCTGCAGACAAAGGGACAGGCGTAATGATTGATCAAGAGCTTGGTTCAGATCTCGTGAGTGAACAGGAAAGGCAAGAACAAGCAAGAATGCTAGCTGAGTGTGCAGATATGAAGAAGAGTCATGCATTGGCTCAAAAGCTTGAAGCTCAGTTTACTACAAATTTTCCTCCTGAGAGACAAAGAGAAATTGATGAATTATCTACTTAGATTACTGATGAGCAATGGGATTCTTATACTCATCAAGCTGCATCAAATCCTACTCTTGCACAAAGTATCTTAGGTGCTGCTTTTGATAGTGACAACTTTGCTGAACAAATGGTGGCTCTTGGGGAACAAAAGAAGTTAGATGCAGCTGCAAAGAGGAAAGCCATTGCTGCTAAAAAGGCTCAAGCTAAGAGAGAGAGACCACAAACTGAAGCTCAGAAGAAATTCTATATGAGGAATGTGGTGTATAACCAAAGTATTGCTATTTATCAGTCTGGTTTAACAAAGAAGCAAGTCTGGGCTTTAGATGATTCTGAGTTGCATCATATGTATCATAGGATTATGAAGCAGATTACACCACCTTCTAATTTGAAGAGGGTTACTGGTAGTGCAGATGCTCCAAAGGAAAAGAGAACCAAGAAAGTTGAGATTGTGGATTCTTTTGATGATGTTACACCAAAGATGAGTTCTCCTGTTGTTACTTCTGACGCATCTACTGAAGCTATACATTCAGCTGAAAGGGTTCATTCTGCTGAACCTCATGTTGTTTCTTCTGAAGCATTATCTAGTGTTGCACCTATTGATAAAGTAGGAGCAGAGTTGGGTAAGAAAGCTGAACTAGCAGCTGCTAAAGCTAAGAGGGCCAGAGAGGTGCTTGAGAGAATGTATGCATTGCGTGGTGCTGTTCCAATTACTTCTACTTCTACTTCTTCCATTCCTACTAAAGATGTCCCTGATGAATCTGAGAAGGTACAATCTTCTGTTTCTATGGAGATTTATATACCAGGTAGGAGGAAGAAAAGGATGTCTAAAAGAAGACACATTGCTCTAAGGAGATCAGTGAGATCAGATGGGACACACACCTCTAGGATTCATCAGTCTCTCAGGGTTAGTTCTTTGGATCTAAAGGCTGCTGATTCAACTTTCATTAAAAAAGGATCTGCTGATGTTTTTCTTGAAGGGTCTCATGGTGTGTTGACTACTTGGACTTTGACTGCTGGACAGCTTAACACCATATTTAGGCTGGATAATTCTTCTATGAAGTTTAACTTCTTGAAGGAAATACTTCATATGGTGGATAGGCAAGATTTGAATACTCTCTATGGTCTTGTCACTAAGCATTATGATAATCATTCACTACAGGGTTCTGGTTTATACTTGTTGGGTGATCTTCAAGTTCTGTTTGACTCTCAATCTCCAGATGGTAAAGGGTATTCTATTTGGAAGAATTCACATAAGTGGAAGGTTGAGTCTTGGAGATTTTATCCTATGCCATGTGTGCATGTGGTGGAGACAAAGTATGGGATGACTGTGTGTATGTTATCTGATAAGCTTTATCCTTTGTCTGTGCAATTGATGCAAAGTATGCTTAGAAAGAAGTTGGAAGTTCCTCCAGATCCAGTTGGGAATGATATGCTACATGCTGAACAATTGATTGGATTAATTAAGACTCAGCTTCAGCAACATCAAGCATCTTCTTGATATTGGTATCTTGTATTGTTTTGTATTATTTCTTTCTTTTATTAGTTAAAAAAAAACTATGTATATTCTCTGTTTGTCTAACTTTTCTTGAAGGTTTGTTGTACATTTTTTTATGGTTATAGACTCACCAGTTGTGCCTTGTGTACATCAAAGAGTTGGCTAGTCCAAAGGGTACAACTTTGGTAAAGACACATCAAATCTGTTGATAGCTGTAATGATTTGCTCAAAATCATAGGGTATGCAACTCACCCATGCTTAATTGCTGAGGGTTGTATGGTCATCAATTCACCATGGTTTATTCTGATAAGGTTTTAAAAGGTACCATTTTGAGGGGTCGTTTAAGTCCTTATTTGATCACTTTTGTATCCGTTATTGCTTAATATCGTTCCTTTTCACTTTTTAGGTCTCGTGAAGGCAAAATGCTGGAATGGCACTTATTTGGACAGAAAGGCGCGAATATATGAAGAAAATGGCCAAAGTCGAAATCGAGACACTCACAGTTGCTGAATGTAGAAGGCGACGGCGTCAGGTGCTATTTGCGACGCCGTCGGAGAATTATTGTGACGGGACAGAACTCAAAACTCGTATTTTCAAGAGACGGCGTCTAGTGGTGAAAGAGTAGGCCGTCGCTACTCAGACGGCCTAGATGCAATCCAGACGACGTCAGAAGCTGAAGAGGACGGCGTCACGGACATAAGGTGACGCCGTCGCAAGGTTAACGTGGCCAAGACGAAACCCTAATGGCGGCGACACGACGGCGTCACTAAACATAAGGTGACGCCGTCGCAATTGTAATCTTATATATAGAATCCGAATTTTTCAGTCTTATGTGGAGAGTCTTTGGAGTAAAAACCTAAAACCGAACCTAAGGTGTCTTGTACAGTATTTTAGGGTTTTTAACCCTATCTTACATCAAGATAAGTCTTTGCTTCATTAATTCAATTATGTCTTTGATTATTTGTGTGTATGCTTGCATGTTCTCCATGTCCGGCTAATTTATTTGTGTGTTTGCTTAGGAAGTATGAAACTTAATTATTGAATATTGATTGGTTGTTTCTTATCTTAGTTGATCTATGATCTAGTAATGCGATAGGTCATCCGTTGTGTACTTAATGCTTGATTCATCTTTGTGAACCTTAGAGTATAATTACCTGAGTGATTGTAGGCTAAAACATCCGAAGAGCGCCTTAGAGTAGGAGTCTATAATCTCTAGTGGGTTTGTAGACAAGACCCTTTGGTAAGTTCAAAGAGTTAGGGAGAAACGCATACCCTACAACTTTAGACACACAACGCAACTAGGAATAAGACGTGACACTCAACCATCAATAGGAGATAATTAAGGAGTAATACAAACTAAGTAAACACATCTTTAAACTATCATACGAGCACACATTAATTAGACATAGACTCCCACAACCTTAGTTTAGATAATTAGATAATAGTAGAGTAATCGGTAGAAATACCAACCCCCCAAATCCAATACCCGAGATTCGTACCTTTCCATTTTCATAAAATATAAAAAGATAAAAAATAATCTTCCTCAACCTTAACCTTAGCGTAGTAACTCCCTACTAGCATTCCTATTCCCCTAGAGAACGATATCAATACCCGTGGCTTACCCTAATTACTACACTACAACGATTAGGTTCACTGCCTAGGGTGTTATAAAACTTGCTCGAAGAAAAGGAAGTTCCTTTGACCCCGAACGACGCGTGTAGCGTTATCATCTTCCTTTTTGGAATCCAAGAATTGGCTAGCCCACAAGTATATGGCTTGTGGTAAAGGCAGTGGAATACCATATTTGTTAATCAATTCACCAAGGGGATTCTTTCACCTAAGAATTGACTACCTGAGCAAACGGTTACAGGTAAAGACATTTCAAATCCGTTTATGGTTGCTGATTTGCTAATAAATCAGATGGTTATCAGTGTACCATAGTTTTCGAACTTAAACATTTGGCTACTCCAGTAGTAATGGCTATTGGTAAACAGACATCAAATCCATTATTTTCAATGATTCACCTCTTACAGGAGTTAACACACCTGGATGTGATGAGAATAGTATGAAACAAATATGTTTTGATGTACATTTTGTCATTTGTTGCTGCAAAGATCTGGAGTTTCAAAGTTTTATCATCATAGAGATGTACTTGTTTTGGTTCTTTGTTGCTGATGTTCGACTACAATCCTCTTATGTTGCTGTGTTAAAGATCTATCAAGAAACTGGAACTTAACCTAGTCAAATTCCAGTTTAGGGGAGGATTGTTGGGAATTATACTAAGTATGAATTATGCTGAGATTACTGCTGAAGATTCTGCTGAAGAGTTATGGAATCTGCTGAAGACTTAATTCTGCTGAAGTAATGAAACCGTGTAGATGGTTTCTGCGGAGATAGATATTCCGCGTATTCTATAGTTAGTTAGGATATGCATGAGCTTTATTAGGAAGTTATAATGTATATCTTATTTAATTTTATGTTTATACGTTTCTTGGGAAACGGGTTAGGGTTCCTTGTGTATAAAAGGAACACAATAGTATGAGTTATGTACGAGTTGAAAAACAAAGTTTTAGTATTATTAAAAGATCAATAGAGGATCAAAGTGTTCTTAGTTATTTGTGTTTGTTCTTGTGTTTAATTTCCGCTTGAATACAAGTTATAGAGACTGTCTTATAGTGTGTTTGTGATTACATAAGCATTACTATCGATCTACGAGTGCTCTAAGATCTATCAAGATCTTTAGGTTCAACAAGCAGGGACGTCGTCTGATTCTGGATCTAGGCCGTCTGAGATGAAAAGTCTATGTGACGCCCTTCCTCTTCAAAGTCTAACGCCGTCAGGTGTATTTTAGCAAAAATTCTATTGAGCCGTCAGATATTTTAATTTGTATAAAGGGACGATGTCACCCTTTGATTGGGACGCCGTCAGGTTCAATTCTAGTAGCTTGAGTGTCTTCGATCTTGACTTAGCCGTTTTCTTCATATATTCACTCCTTTTTGTCCAAATATGCATCATTCCAGCATTTTGCTTCCAAGAGACCTAAAAAGTGAAAAGGGACGAAATTAAGCAGTAACGAATATAAAAGTGGGCGATTAAGGGCTTAAATGACCCCTTAAAAGTGTATGTTTCAAATCCTTATCAAATATCCCTACACTTGGTAGTTTCTTGTCCTCAAGCAAATGTGCTTTTGGCCAATCAATTTATAAGTTAGGGGGCATGAAGCATTGGTTTAACATAATTGACAACAAGTAAAAGCACCGCAATAGTCATAACAAGCACGGAAATTATATACTAGCACCTCACAAGGGGTGTTTGGATTCTCTCATCTCTCTGGTGTATATGAAATATAGTAAATGAAAATGGAATATAAACACTCATTACCTAGTCATAGTACATAGATTACCATAGGCTTGAGACTAGATCAAACCTCCACCGCTTTGGCGTAAGCACCTAGGAACAACTATCTAAGAGGTCTTTTAAAAGGTTGTAACGTTAGGCTTATGGTAGGGAAACAAAGGGTTTGGTTGGATAGGCGATTTAGTGGTAGAAGTCAAAAATTTTATGTTACAAGCATGAAAAGAATAGCGTTGCTAAGCCAAGACTCGACTCACTAAACTCTAGATACTTTGAAACAAACAAACATAAATATAAAGATAGATGTAGGATGGTAGACCGTATGTTTTTTTCTTTATTTTTTTTCACACTCGATTTTTTTGATTTTTTTTTTACACTTTTACTCTACCATCCTCTAAGATAACATCAAAATATAAGGGATTTATAGGAGCATCCCCACACTTGAGTTTTTATTACTCTAACACTAATTTGACCCGATTTGAAAAGATCAAAACACTTGGAGTATTTAATTACGTAAATAAAGGGAATTTGAATTTAACGTTATTTCCCGTCTCTCCATAAAATTTTACTTTACCCATGAGTCCCAATCATCCCAAAACTATGTACAAAAGATATGACTCGACTTAGCAACCATGCAAGTAACTAGATAATTGAACTAAGGGTTTAGTATGATAACAATAATGCACTAAAGGTGAGTGCATACAAGGTAGGCTAAGGCGATTTGGGTGTACATTTAGGGGTGGATTGTAAACAATGATCTTCATTGATATTCCAGAAAATCGAAACATCACGAGAACCGCGAAAAGGATAGGCTCTGAGGGTTAACTAGGGGTATCGTGTACTAAAGATGAGTACATCGCAAGGGTGTGGGGTAATTACTCGACTGATGTGGAAGAAGTAATTATAATACGAGTATCAAACAAGGGTTATCCTAATGCCTCTTATCGTTTAGTTATTCCTAACTACACAAGTGTAGTCTCACTAGCGATCCCAGAATGCATCATAAAACAAGTTCTAGAATCTATTATACTACCGGTACACTCTCGAAGCATTAAAGGTGAATGCTTTAATTCCTATAGATCTAGAGGAGAACCTCACATTTTTGGGGTGGAATTTGAGTGGTAAACGGTTTTTGTGCTAGTCATATAACTCCTATCCATGAGACGCTTTATTAAGACTAAAGTCCCACCCGTACATGTCATGAAAAATTTTAAATTTGGTGCTAAAATTGCCCTAACAAATATTTCTCATAGCTTATTACACAAATGAAATAGGACAAGACAAATATTCAAGGATAAGCATAGTTTCTAAGTTCCCGTTTTATTCTCCCTCCCTACACTTGAACTGAACATTGTCCCCAATGTTCCTCGAAAGTATAAAAGTTATGATAAAGGAAGGTAAGTAAAAGAGAAAGAAACTAGTATTCCTCTGATTAGCTTGGTAGGATCCGTGTGAAATAGTGGTTAAATTCTTTCCCAAAAAGAATGTATGCGTGATAAGCTTCATCCAATGTTATGTTTCTTCTTCTTGATAAATAAAACCTGCACACTTTAAGAAAATAGACGAAACCTTCGCGTAAAATCGGCGGTAAAACTATATATGACTCAACTACACTAGGATATAATGCTTGTGGAATGGATGTTTGCAGATTTTCTAGAAAGTTAAGACCTGAGAATTTCCAAAAATTTATAATTAGCACAGAAAATGAGAAGAATTTTATAAGTTGTTTCTGCTCCTCCTGACTTCGTCAGGTTCTAATCCTGACGCCATCAGGTTGTCCTGACAGAAACTGGTCTGCTGCGTTTTCCTGGAAAAATTCTGGACAAATTACATCTTTAAAATCTAGAAAAATTCCTGCAAAACATCCATTATGACTCGATACAAGCATTTGACTCTAACAAACACACACATATATATCAATTTCAATAATCGTAGTTCTCATGTTCACGTTCTTTTAAAAACGTGTGTAATCCTCCCTACACTTATCTTATTGTAAAATACCTTTATATGTAATTAAGACGAGGTTAAAGACAAAATAAATCATTTTCACAAATTCAAACATGAGAACATACAACAATGAAAAAGATATATGACACACAAACAAGCAAACAATTAAGCATGGGTTGCCTCCCACGAAGCACTTTTCTTTATTTATGAGTCTTGTACCTAGACTCGAAGTCGTGCTCCTAAGTACCTATGTAAGTAAGTTTATCCTCAAGAATGTCATAGGGATCAAACTTATCTTTTAAATTCCTAGTGGTACGCTTAGTTCGGTACGTCTTTTCAAACTTTTCTCCATCGGGATCACAGATTGTCATCCTAATGTGCCATTCTCCATTCCCATCACTAGGTGGTCTATCCCAATTCCAATTATACTTAGGCTTCTCACTCTCAACTTTCCACTTATTCATGTTAAGATTAACGGGCAAGGTTCCTAGGAACTCAGTCATTTTACTAAACACTAAGGCATCCTCGAACGGGTTCACTTCCATCTCCCTAGCCAATTCTTGCTCATGGAAAGTTGAGTCACTTACAAAGGCCTTCTCTAGATAGAAAGGTCGTTGAGGACCTACAAAATCTTTATTATTCCAAGGTCCATATCTAGATGGTTTTCTATCCAACATGATCTCGTAGGGTATTTCTTCCTCTTTGTAGTAGATATGCTTATTGACATCATAAATTGACCTAGCACTCCCTTCTCCTACCACTATCTTAGACATCTTACAATCAATTATGGCACTAGCGATAGCTAAGAATCCTCATCCTACTAACAATGGGCATGTCGGGTCTTTATTTATGTCTAGCACATGGAAATCTGCCAAAAGAGTCAATTGTCCTACGTGTACTACCATGTCTTTTATTATCCCTACCGGATATGCAATACTTTCTCTGCTAGACCTAAGATGGTTTATGTTGGTTCTCTCTTACTTAGGTAAAGGTTTCTATGGAGGGACAACGGAAGAAGATTGATGCTTGATCCTAAGTCGGCTAAAGTGTCGAAAGGTTTGGAATTTCAAAGCCTAAACGGAAGAATGAATAGCCCGGGATCATATATTTTCTTAGGTAACTTATTTTGCACAAATGCGGACCACGTTCTCCTAATTTAAGTTCTTGCTCATATTTCTCTTTTAATGCATTATAATAAGGCGCATGAGTCAAGACTTCAAGAACCGGTTTTTCTTGATGGAGTTCCTTGTACTCCTCGTCTAGATTAGGTTTGGGTTCTTGGTTGATGGGTTTATCAAGAGTTGGTTGGACCAACGGTTCGGGTCCTTGGTACCTTATGAGGGATCGTTTGGAACCCGTGTTGATGGTATTGACAGGGTAAAATTTTGCGTGTGAAGGGCATGGATATGCACTCTCCCAAGGTGAGCAAGAACATGAAGTCGATGAAATCGAATTTACTTTTGGGTTCTTTATAGTGTCACTCGGGAGTGCTCCAATTTCCCGGTCATTGTAGGCTTTTAAGAGGGCGTCGAGTTTGGTTGTCATCTCGCCGTGTCGTTGCTTGAAATCGGCATCAAGCTTAGTCAATCGAGCCTCTTAAGATGACATAAACCTAGATACCATTGCCTCAAGATTAGTGGAATTCCCGATATTCGGAGGGTTGGACCTATTGGGTGGACTAGATGAGTTTTGGGGCGGGTTTGAGTTTTGGCTCCACCTAAGGTTAGGGTGATTTCTCCATGAGGGGTTGTAGGAATTTCCTAAGTTGTTTTTCTTGGGCTTAAAAGTGTACCACTTCTCTCCCGCTCCGTCGGTACGCGTGGAGGCGTAGTCTGTAAAAGCTTGTTCGAGGAGTCTTGTGCAATCACGAGTGTCGTGGAGACCACTACATAACTCATAAGGTAGAGTGATTTTGCTAACTTGGTGCGAAGACTTAGGATTCTCGTAGGAGCTTATTAGGAATTTGACTTGATCTTCAAGTTCGAGCATCCTACGATTGGAATTTTTTGAGTCAATGGGAGGCAAAGAGATTGCCTTGACGGTTTTGGGCAACTCACAGGGGTCATTTCAACTTTCTTGTCATA
Organism: Chrysanthemum seticuspe; assembly: GCA_019973895.1. Taxonomy (NCBI): domain Eukaryota; kingdom Viridiplantae; phylum Streptophyta; class Magnoliopsida; order Asterales; family Asteraceae; genus Chrysanthemum; species Chrysanthemum seticuspe. The sequence goes on from BPTQ01000005.1 coordinate 296,768,343, forward strand.
GAGGGCAAGGTCCTCTATTGTACCCCACGATTATTCCGCGGTGAGATCACTAAGTTTGCCACCGGCCGCTTGGTCGATGGATTGCTTAGTTGAGAAGTTGACATGATCATAAAAGATTTGGACTTGAAGCCAAAGATCGATGCCGTGATGAGGAACTTTATGGAGCAAGTCCTTGAATCGAGTCCATGCCTCGTAGAGAGATTCACCTTGACGTTGTTGGAACATCAAGATTTCATTCCTAAGTTTAGTAGTTCTCCCTGGTGGGAAAAATTGGGCAAGGAAACGAGTGGTGAGATCATCCCAACTTGAGATGGATCTGGCGGGAAGTCGCTCAAGCCAATTACTAGCTTGGTCCCGTAGAGAGAATTGGAAGAGACGCAAGCGCGTTGTCTCCCGTGTGGTAGCATCAAGGTCGATGGAATCAACGATTTTAAGGAAGTCCTTGAGATGCTGATTAGGATCTTCGGAACGAAGTCCATGGAATGCACATTCGTTTTGCACCAACCGGATGGTGTCGGATTGCAGGGCCGTAGTTTAAGCTTTATCAGGGAGCTCAATGGTGTTCCTATAGCCTTGGTGGCTTGGTCTAGAGTATTCACCAAGTGTAAAACCCTAAAAATATAAACGCATAATAAAGACTAAAATACCCTTGGAATCGAAAATTATAAAATACGTACAAGACATTTATAATCATTTAACGAAATTAAAAACTTAACTTATATATAATTAAAACTTAACTAATATGTGTACGTAATCGACATTGCACGACGAAAGATTAAACGTCTCGCTAAAACAGTTGGGCCGTACGTTTGGGCCTTGTTTTCGTTTAATGGTGAACCAAGTGGGCCGTTTGTTTTGTTCGGTTGGACTCAAAACGAGAGCCCAAGATGGGGCGTGTTTGTTTGTTTCATTTGGACCCAAGCCGAAGCCCACACCCCCAAAAAGCCCTAACCGAATTTTTGTACCACTATAAGTACAATCTCATTAACACAAATTGAAACCCTAGTTTGCAAGTTAGCTATTTTTCTTTGCCTCTTTTCTTTTCTTCCTATTCGGCCGGCTGCTAAACACCCTTGGTGTCGAGACCTTGTGTCCAACGAGCTAAGGTATACACGTATTCTTCTCGTCTCACTTCGATACGCCTAATGTTATTATATATTGTAACATGTTTTGTTTTGAATCGAATCTTGTGTTTCTTTTGGCCGAACCATATGAAACAAAAAAAATAATAAATCGGACCTTATAAGAATTAAGAGAACATGTATTATATATGTATTGTTTGAATCGGATCTTAGGTATGTCGACCACAAGAGAACCGAACCACATATATAAATGTTATCATGCCTAATAAATTCGAAACCCTAATTGGAATGGAACCCTAAGTGTAATTAATGGTCTAAACATGTGATTATAGTGGTTTTAATAAACCCTAAAACTGGACAGCATCATATGTCGAATTTGTGTGTGTTATAGATCCAATTTTATAAGTGCAATAATCTGGGTTTTTGTTTGAAAAGTTTATTTTATGTCTTAGTAAAGTTTTCCAAGTGGTTTGGTTGGATTTGGAGTTGTCTAAGTCGTATTTTTGAATTTTACAAAATCAAGTGTCAAAGCTGAGAAAACGGGTCTGAAATTTAGTTGTATTGTTTGATTTTTCATTTTCAAACCATAAGGAATTGGGATCTCTCCTTTTACAGGAGTGATATTCAGGACATAAATGAATTTCTGGGAGTTCTGGGGATTTTTCCAAGGTGTCTAAACAGGTCCAATAAGCGTAAACTTTTAAGGTGTATTTTCTGATCACTTTCTGGATAGGTCTGGACTTATGATTTTCCGTAGGCCATTTAGCATGGAAATAGAACCCACCAATTTTTGGAGAGTCTTTTAACTCATATGGGAACCCCTGGGATTTTGCTTGATTTCATTTGAGCTAAGTAAGTATTTTATAAAAATCGTTAAAGTCTGGTCCGAATATGAGTTTAAGAAACTGAAAGATAAAATATGATATCAATAGGTAACACACTTACAAATGCATAAGAAGCTTATAAAATGAGAATATACTTATAACTCTAAGAATGTTAATGCGATGAATCCGTTATAACTTTAATGATGCTAATAAGTATTAAATAAATCATAATCCGTGTAGATTCGTTAAAGGAGACGCGACGTTATATCTTCGTGGTTCACTCGTTCGTTTGCTTTTCTCTCATTTGCTTTAAGGTACAGATATTCTGACCTTTTTAGTAAAGGTTTATCATGATCTCCTTCCTTTGTCATATCTCTTATGCTTATTAAGATTTCCTATGCCATTGCTATGATTCCCTTCTGTTTATGTGAATCTCTGTTTGTCTGAATCTCATGTTTGTTGAACTTGCTATGTTTGATTATGAACTTTTGATTATGAACATTTGATTTTGATCTTCTGATTATGAATATTTGATTATGAACCTATGATTATGAACATATGATATGTGACTGTGATATGAACCTTTGATTTCTGAACATTTGATATGAACCCTTTCTGATTTGTTTGATCCGTTGTTTATCTGAAACATCTGTTTAGTGAACCATGAAATATTTGATTTGGACTTTATGATATGTAACTTCTGATATATATATCTGTTGACCTTATGATGAATTATGATCTGTGTCATTTATGACAATCTGTTTGACCTAAGTTGGTTTGATACCCGAGCCAAATATTTCACTAGTCATGGGGGTTCCATGTCCGTATCAGTGATGCACCTCTGATATGACTCTAGGGCAGTAGAGTGATGTTCTGCCACGTCCCTGGATGGTGGAGCATATTTTGTATATGCTGGAAGGGGCGTATGGATGCATCCTAGATCTGATCTGTTATCTGATATGATTTTTCTGGTGAATGATGTCGTGTGCAATACGCGTCTTCACAAATTCTGGGAGCTAGCTACTCCATTTGTTATTGAGGTCTCCCCTCATATTATATAAGGTATTCCGAGGTCACCCCTCCGAATACAATGGTTACTTATGATATGCTATGATCTGTTATGTTTCTGGGCTCGTGGTGGATGACTAAACCTTATCTGTTAATTCTGTTTTATGAATTTTGTTTATGATTCGGTAGTTTCCAATGCTTCTGTTTACAAATCAGGTTTATTATATGTTTATTGAAGGTGATTATGCTTTTACATGGTTATGTGACTACCGTCTACTATGCTAGGTTATGATTAATGTGTTTAAATATGATTCGCATACTTTCATCTGATGTTATGTTAGTTTTTCGTTATGTGAATTCGTTTATCTGTGAGATGAATGTGCTAGTGTGAAAGTGAGTATTCTGTAAGTTTACTATGTATAATTTGTTCAGTTAATTTTGTAAACTTTGCCTATCCGTTAGTTATCTGTCTGCATATATGACCTGCCATGTTAAAACTCTGCTGATGTTAAGATTTGATCTGAGAACTGGTTTAGCTTAAGATATCTGTTTCTGATAAATGCTAATGGCTATGTTATGTCTTTGTCTATTCAGTTATAGCTTGTCTACTGTATTTTTCTATCTGTATGTGTGACTGCCATGGTTGGACTGCTATTTCCACTGCTACATATTGAATCAAGTGGGTTAAATGTAGATTAATTGATTTGTATGAATGCCATGTTTTTTTTCTGGTAACTGTTTCCGTTAGTCATTAGACTCTTCGTTTGGTTGACACGTAATCTATTATTCTTGATACGTTAAGTGTTTGGTTATTCTGATGTGCTTGCGTTTGTGTCATAAATGTGTTCTGAGGTGATCGTTAACTGTTATGTGTTTTTCTGGATTTCTATGTAATTGTGTTTCCGCAGAATCCTCCATGTTTCATTGAATCTCATTCCGTTACGACTTTGTTATTCGTTTCTTTGTTTAAATTTTTGTATTTATGTTTTTGTTTAGTTTTTGTTCTGTTATATCTGTTCACTGGGCTTTGTAAGCTCAGCCGCACTTTCTTTTCCTGCGGCAGGTATTAAGCATTCAAGATGAGCTTATGGGATAGCTGATCTGTGTTGAGAGTAGAGACAAGAGCAAGATTTGACCATAGAGATCTTAGATTTATTTTGGAAGTTTAACTATTTATGTTTTCTTTTGAATATTTTGTAAAGGCTTCCGCTATTGTATAGTATATTAGTTCTGATATGAAATCGTATTGTGACATTTTCTACCCTTGTCGGGTTGGGGTGTTACACCAAGAGTACGGCCTCTTGGTGGGTCAATGAATGGTGGGTCGATGGGAAGTGGTGGATAGTCGATGGGAAGTGGTGGATGTGGTGGTGGGTTATCACCTTCCATAATGAAAAGTGATGGGGTTACTAACAAATTCACGAAGAAGGGGGATAGACTACGAGGAAGCTAAAAATGAGAAAAAAAAATATTACTTGATAGGAATTAAGCATGGGAACCTAAACGAGATAGAAATCTAACTAGCTATTCTATTCCCCGATAGCGGCGCCAAAAACTTGATGCGCGTACAAGGCATGTTCGGGGTCAAAGGAACTGCCTTTTCGTCGAGCAAGTTTTTTAACACCTTAGGCAGTGAACCTAATTGTTGTAGTGTAGTATTCGGTAAGCCTCGGGTATTGATATCGTTCTCTAGGGGAATAGGAATGCTAGTAAGAATTGTACTATGCTAAGGTTGAGGTTGAGGAAGATTCTTTTTTATCTTTTTATATTTTTTAGAAATCTAAGGGTAAAATCTCGGGGTTTGGATGGGGGGGGGGGGTACTTCTACCGATTACTTCTACAATATAATTATCTAAACTATGGGTAGTCTTATGTCTATTGATGTGTGCTCGTATGATGATTAAACATGTGTCTACCTAGATACTATTACTCCCTAGTTATCTTTTATTGGTGGTTGAATTGTCACGTCCTTATTCTTAACGCGTTGTGTTTTCTAAGGACGTAGGGTGTGCCTTTTTCCCTAACTCTTTGAGACTACCTTAAGGTTATTGCCTACGAAATCCACTATGATTCATAAACTAACTTTAAGATTATCTTTGGATGTTTAGACTACAAAATCCGCTAAGTGATTCATAAACTAAGGTTCACAAAGATTACTCAAGCATTTAAACACAACGATGGTCTAATCGCACTCCTAAGCCAATTACAATTAAGATAAGAGACAACCAATCAATAATTAATAACTAGGTTTCATAGATCTAAGCAAACATACCAGAAATTTAGCCGGACATGTTAAACACACAAGCATACACACATTCAATGGAAGACATAATGAAATCAATGAAGTAAAACACTTATCTTGATGTAAAATAGGGTTTGGGAACCCTAAGATACTGTCCAAGTCAGACTACAAATGTTTAGGGTTTTTACTCCACAAGTCTACCTCTTAAAATTCTAAAAATTCGATTTCTATATATAATTTTACACTTGTGACGACGTCGCCTTATAGGTGGAACGCCGTCAGATCGCCGTCATTAGGGTTTTCGTCTTGGCCAAGTAATCGTTGGGACGGCGTCACGTTGTAGTTGTGACACCGTCGGGATTCAGCAGGGACATCGTCTGATTCTGGATCTAGGCCGTTTGAGATGAAAAGTCTTCGTGATGCCCTTCCTCTTCAAAGCCTGACGCCGTTAGGTGTATTTTAGCAAAAAGTCTACTGAGATGTCAGAGATTTTAATTCGTATAAAGGGACGGTGTCGCCCTTTGATTGGGACGTTGTCAGGTTTAATTCCAGCAGCTTGAGTATCTTCGATCTTGACTTAGCCATTTTCTTCATATATTCACTCATTTCCGTCCAAATATGCATCATTCCAGCATTTTGCTTCCAATAGACCTAAAAAGTGAAAAAGAACGAAACTAAGCAGTAACGGATATAAAAGTGGGCGATTAAGGGCTTAAATGACCCCTTAAAAGTGTACGTTTTAAATCCTTATCAGGTTATGACCGGGTTCCAAGCTATTTTGCTCAGAAGCCATTAATGTGAGTTCATAAAAATTAGCATGAATGGTTTCCATAATTTCCTTTGTACGACGATTCCAGATCCGGTATCCTTTTGAGTTTTCTTAGTATCCAACGAAGACTCCAATGTCAGCTTTGGCCTTGAGCTTTCCAAAATCATCACAATCATTATTTGGATAACAAAGAGCACCAAATACATGAAAGTGTTTGAGATTCAGTTTTCTGTTATGGATAAGCTCATAAGGTGTTTTGTTGTGACGTTTGGTTATCATAGAACGGTTCTGAGTGTAACATACAGTTGACACTGCATCTGCCTATAAGTAATCTAGAAGTTTTGCATTGATCAACATCGTTCTTGCAGCTTCCGCTAACATACGGTTTCATCTTTTGACAACTCCATTTTATTCTGGTGTTCTTGCAATGGATGTTTGATGCTCAATTCCCACTTTCTCATAATATTCTCGAAGAGTTTGGTTCACAAATTCAGTTCCTCTGTCTGTTCTGACTTGTCTAACCGTGTTACGTAGTTGAACTTGGATTTTCATGAGAAAGGTGATGATCATTTGTGGAGCTAGATCTTTACTTCGTAGGAAATAAACCCACTTCCATCTGGAGTAGTCATCAACGATTGCGAGTATGTAGCATTTGCCATTAATCATCTGCACACGCATCGAGCCATACAAATCCATGTGAAGAAGGTGAAGAACATGCTGAGAGTTGTTTTCAATCTTCGAAGGAAAATGAGCACGAGTGCTTTTCCCTTGTTCACAAGCTGAACATAAGTGATCTTTTGAATACCTAAACCTTGGAAGACCTTCAACTAGTTTGTGTCGTGCAAGATTAGTTATGGTTTGAAAGTTCAAATGTGAAAGTTTTCTATGCCACAGCCATGATTTTGTAGATGTTGCCTTAGAAAGTAGACAGATGGGAGATGAAGTGATCATGTCTAGCATTCAGATTGTATAAAGGCTTGATGTGCGGTTTCCAGACATGAGATCATTTCCTTGTAGATCACGGATGAAGCAAGTTTTCTCCCTAAAAGAAACTTCCAAATCACTATCACAGAACTGACCAACTGAGAAAAGATTGTGTCTGAGACCTTCAACATAATAAACTCTGCTAATTTCGATGTTCCCATTGATGTAATCTCCGTAGCCCATGATAGCTGCGAAGTGATCATTCCCGAACCTGACAGTGCCAATGAACTTTGAAACAAAGTTTGTTTGAAGTTTGAGATTGCATGTCATGTGCCGGGAACATCCGCTATCAACAATTCAAAGTATGATCTGTATCACCTGCAATACACACAGACGACACAGGTGGAATAGAAGTAAAGGTGGAACCCGAAGAGTTAGACGGCTCCGTTACAGTTACAGATGAAACACACAAGTTAATAATTTTGGGAATCCATTTAAATCCAAGTGTATTTTTTAACCATCTCTTCCAAGTCCAACTAGTTTGTGCTTTGGTCTTAGTGAATGCACTAGGTGATATTCTCTTCCTAGGAGGTGATGTGGGTTCTATGGGTACATCAATGGTATTCTCTGAAACTATAGAAGGTGGTTTACCTAGCGTAGACTTAGAAGCATTAGTGGGCCTAGAGGTAGTTCCATTTCTATGTTTCCGCTTACGAGATAAGATAGATTTAGCAACACAATTATCATGACAACCAGAAAACATGATTTTACGACAAACAATGCAAGATGCTTCTGTTAATACAAATAAGCCGTAAAAACGTTTATTTATATTTTACGATCTTCTAATGTTTTGTCGATAACAAACGTAAAATCATTTTAACGAAACAAATAAAATACGTAAACTGTTTGAGCCAATAGTTTTCTAACATACTTACGTTTTCACATAAAACACTAAAACAAATATAAGTGATTTTATGATTTAGTAATACATATGTACAACAACTAGTGTTTACATATTGGGCAAATATATACTTAACTAGTATATACTAAAATGGGTAAAAACTAACAAATGGTATTGACCCATAACGCATGGTATTATCCAAAGCACTTGACTAGGAACATTGAACTCATGAGATACATTGTATCTAGTTAAAGACCCATGGATCAACCCATAACCCATGACCCATGACCCATAACCAAAATACCCATGGGTAAAGAGGAGCGTCCCACGGATCCCTAGCTTTATGCTAGCCGGATCCCTTGTGGGAGGGATCTGTGGGATCCGGGGAACAGTAAACTTTCTCCTCTATAAATAGTGAGCCATTTCTTCCTTTTAGCTCACCACTTTCACACATACTTTCTCCAAGTATTGTACCTCTCTAACCACTGATCCTAAGGGATCTTTCTATGTAGTTTGTCTTTTGTTTTTGTGTGATTCTCTAGGTTCCTCTTAAAGGCGAGATCACCACTTCTTGAAGTCGAGCAAGCTCAAGTCCATGAGTTGCCATGCTTCGTCATCATCAATACAACTGAGGTTCTCTTGTTGATAGTTCTTTCTTCCTCCGTAGATGTGTTGTGTTGAAGGCATTAGTGAAGGATGCCGAAAGAGTCAAGACGAAAGCATTAGTGAAAGGTGCTTCACGTCCGTGTCAAAGGCATTAGTGAAGAATGCTAAAGGTGTCAAGACAAAGGCATTAGCAAAAGGTGCCAAGCATTGTGTCAAAGGCATTAGTGAAGGATGCCTAGGAATCAAATCTAGTGGCATTTGGGAAGAATGCCTAGGTCGTATAATCGATGAGGTGCATCGTTATACATATAGTACTAGTTTATTTCCAAGGATGGTGATATCCTTGATGGTGTTGTAACAATGAGTGGATCTCCTTGAGATTAGGTGTTGTGTTGTGATGGGTAGTAGTTCCTCCATAGTAATGGAACTAGGTGCTTAGCCTAGTACCTAATAAAGGGTAGGCGACGTTGTGGTAGGTTTGATTTACCCTGGTGTGAAAGAACCCGGTGGTTAGCCTAGTACCGGAAAAAGAGTAGGCGACGTTGTGAAGGCTTCTCCGCCATAAGGAGATTGGTGTCGTGTAGTGTTTACGAACTCTCGAGTAGGTGACTTGAGGAGTGGAGTAGGGCAAGGAAGGTGTCCTTGTATCCGAACCACTATAAATACTCGTGTCGTGGTTATGTACTTCTTACTCTTTATCTTTCATTACACGTTTATATATCTATCTATCAATGTCCAACATAAACAACCAAATAGATTGACATAAGTTAATCTAAATGTTTTAAAACGAAGTTTTAATCGGTAAAACTATTCAACCCCCCTTCTAGTTTTCCACAATTGGCATCAGAGCTTCGTTACCAAGTTTCTTAGAGTATGTTGTACTTTAAAAACTTGATACGATCCATGTATGTTTGAAAACTACAAAGAAGGATTTTTCATGTCATGTTTTAAAAATCATTATAATGTTTATTGTTGGACAATGATAGAATGTTCTAACATTTTCCTTGTTAAGTATTCTTCATACTTGGATTTGGGCTTACCAAGAAGATCATGAATGTTAATACAAATAATCCGTGAAAACGTTTATTTATATTTTACGATCTTCTAATGTTTTGTCGATAACAAATATAAAATCATTTTAACGAAACAAATAAAGTACGTAAATAGTTTGAATTAATAGTTCTCTAAACACACTTACGCTTTCACATAAAACACTAAAACAAGTATAAGTGATTTTATGATTTAAATACATATGTACAACAACTAGTGTTTACATATTGGGTTAAACATATATTTAAACTAAGTATACTAAAATGGTTAAAAACTAAGTGTATGCTAAATTGGGTAAATACAAGTATATACTAAAAGGGTAAATACTAGCAAATGGTTTTGACCCATAACCCATGGTTTTATATATACCACTTAACCAAGTACATTGTATCTAGAAAGAAAACCATGGATCAACCCATAACCCATGACCCATGACCCTTAACCAAAAATACCCATGGGCAAAGAGGAGCGGACCACGGATCCCTAGCTTTGTGCTAGCCGGATCCCTTGTTGTAGGGATCTGTGGGATCCGGGGAAACAGTAGGTTTTTCCTCTATAAATAGTGAGCCATTTCTTCATTATTTCTTACCCCTTTCTAACATACTTTCTCCCCTGAGTTAAATCTCACTAACCATAGATCCAAGAGATCTATGTTTGTAGTCTTGTTTTTGTGTGATCTTTTAGGTTCCTCTTAAAGGCAAGATCACCACCTTTGAAGTCGAGCAAGCTCAACTCCATGAATTGCCAAGCTTCCTCATCATCAAGGCTGTTGAAGTCCTCTTGTTGATGATCCCTTTCTTTCTTCAAAGAAGCGTAGTGTTAAAGACATTAGTGAAAGATGTCTCAAGTGTCAAGACGAAGATATTAGTGAAGGGTATCTATCGTCTATAGGATAAGCACTTGTGGTAGGTGCTTAAAAGTCAAGACAAGAAGCATTAGTGAAAAGTGCTTAGAAGACACAAGACATTAGTGAAAGGTGTCTTGTAGATCTAGTCAAAGGCATTAGTGAAAGGTGCCTTGGATGTACATTCGATATGGTGTGTTTCGATGTACTAGATAGACTAGCATTAGATCCAAGGATATTGATGTCCTTGATGATGTTGTAAAGGAGTAGATCTCCTTTGGGATTAGTCGTTGGTGTAGTGTGGTAGTAGTTCCTCCATTGCAATGGAACTAGGTACTTAGCCTAGTACCTAATAAAGGGTAGGCGACGTTGTGAAGGTGTAGTTCACCTAAGGTTTGAAAGAACTCGGTGGTTAGCCTAGCACCGTATAAAGGGTAGGTGACGTTGTGTAGGTGTGGTTCGCCTTGGTGTGAAAGAACTCGGTATTTAGCTTAGTACCGGAAAAAGGTTAAGCGACGTTGTGAAGGCTTCTCCGCCATAAGGAGATTGGTGTAGTGTTTACAAACTCTCGAGTAGGTGACTCGGGGAGTGGAGTAGGGCAAGGAAGGTGTCCTTGTAGCCGAACCACTATAAATACTCGCGTTGTGGTTTTATGCTTCTTACTCTTATATTTTCATTACATATCCTTATATGATTGTTTATCAACATCCAACACACACAACCAAATAGATTGACATAAGTCGATCTAAATAGTTTAAAAGGAAGTTTTAATTGGTAAAACTATTCAACCCCCCCCCCCCCTTCTAGTTTTCCACAATGAAGAATCTATCTAAATATTTCTTTTCGCAAATAGAATGTTTAGTATTGTTTTTCTCACACATGAATCTGGAGATTCCAATAAGATCACAAAGCATTTCATCTAAATACTTCTTTTCTTAAAAATAATATTTAGCTAAGGTATGATCGTTAATAATTCACTTTTGTTTTATTATTTTTAAAATCTTAGTTGCATAATTGATATCTATTAGTGATTACTTAAGTAGTTATCTATATTAAAGTCATCATCAAGAATAGTATTCTTCGATTGATTTGTATAGACTACACTACCAACTCGTAATAATGATATCTTGGTTATTCGATAGCCTTAATCATTATCCATCACAAAGGAATTATTGACACTTCATCTATGTCAATAAATTTCCATGTGAAACTTCTTATATTATGATAAAATGGGATTTTATCATAATCTTTGATAAAGCTTCCAAGAATTGTGACTAATTCTTAAAAAAAAGGAACCACGTCTAGTAGGATTAGTACTAAACCGTCAAAAACTCAAATCACAAGTCATTAAGCTTAAACATAAAACACTATTGGTTTTTAGAACTCCCAAACCAAAGTTATCAAGGAATGCTTAAGCTGATTTTTGTTGTCATGCCGGATCCCTGCGTTTACACTAGCCGGATCCATGCAACAGAAGACATGATAAGTTAGTAATGATCACTGTGGATGTTCCACAATTATATTCACCTCAAAGACTCACGAACAAGAACATTGCTACTGTTCAAAGGACCAATTTGATCATTTCTCTCAAGCATAACAATCACTTGTGAACAATCATGCCAAGCAACAAACAACAAGATTACCAAAGCACCTCTCATTACATACCAATGTATCATAGAAGAGATGGACTTAGTCCGGATGATAGGAAAGCATTTAAAATGCTTGAAAAGAGACTCTTTCACGAAGGTCGAGTTGTTGAACCATCATTTCTTGCCAATACCGACATAAGGGAAGTTTTTGGAACTATTGGGTTTGATTGTTTATTGGACATAAACGAACAAATTTGCCCGGTCTTTGTACTCGAGTTCTACAAGACCATGAGGATTAGTAGAAATGATGATGGGTCCATCTCGATTGTCTTCACCATAAATGAGCATGAATACACCCTTTCGCTTATAGAGTTTGGAAGTATAATAGGGTTTCCATATCAAGGTGTTTGTATGTATTCTAATGAGTGGCCGTTGGAGGAGTTACACTCTATAGTTGATCATCATGCAATCTATCACATGATAATCCCGGAAGCAACCACGGTGAAGGACATCGTGTTTATGCCAAGAGCATCCCCATCGAGGGTTACTAGGAATTCGAAAGTGATCTATAGGGATCCTTTCCAAATGGAGCTCTCCGAGATGTACGGATTGTATAGGAAATGGGAAAATGTGATAAGGGAGAATGTGGTGTGCCTAGTAGGAAACAAGGATCACCCCAACGCATGTCTAAGTTTCATGATCTATCGCCTAGTGACCGAGACTCGCTTTAACCTTGCCTACTACATGATCAAGAGAATGGCAAGTGTAAGAAGCATGGACAAAATGGTGCTCCCGTATGCAATGCTCCTAACCCGTCTTGCTAAATTCATCTTTGCATTAGATCCTTCTCCGCAATCCTATGATCATAGCTTTTGCAACAAGGTTATGGTGTCATTGACCGAGGGAAGAACTACAAGGTTTATGGTAGATGGAAAAAGGCCTCACCCACCCACGGACTCCTTGAATGAAAGGGAGAGGTAAAGAGAAGGTGAAGGTAGTAACAACCCACTCGGAAATACCAATCTCGACCCCTTGGACTACATTAACCAATTGCCGGACGTTCCTAATGCATCACCCTAATGGCAACAAACCAAGGGAATCTTCAAGTGTTTTGCCAACTTCTTGAAGAAAAAGAAGTAGAGACGGTGTGATAAAGAGTGGATGATGGGCGAAGACGGGAAGGGGAGGAGAAATGAGGTAAGATCATAGGATCTAAATTTGTGAAGAACAATTTCAAACAATGGGTTGTAACACTTAAACAATGCTTATGTAGAATAGTGTAGTATGTAGGTCTTGCCATATCTTGGCACTAAACAATCTTAACTTAGGAACTTGTAGAATGAGATTTTACGACTCCTTGAAAACATTCAAATGGTCTTCGTCACTCATTTTAGGAACTTTTAGCTCTCCCTACTTTGCTATGCCTTATATTTGTTGTGTTCTTGCATTTAGTCCTTATAGAAACAACTAGGAGAAGCATTTACTAAAAAGTGCAAAGATGCACATTTGCTGAAAGCCTTCTAATCTGCAGTAGGCGGATCCCAGCATTATAACTAGCCGGATCCCTCCCAGAAGGGAACCGCGGGATCTGTGACTACTGATGAGCAAAACAGATTTGCTTACATCAAAATAGCTTAATAGATCACCTCACACTAGTCAAACATAAGACATTAGAGCCAACTAAGTCTTCCTCATACATTTGAAAGCCTCACACTCACCCATGGCTTACCTAGGATATATTTTAAAGTATTTTTTTGATTTATAAACTCATCAAAACTCACCATATTTCCGCTCCAACGCTCACACATTATTTATCACATCTCATAACACTTAGTTTGATATATCCATCAATTTTAGCAAATTGGTGTTAATCACTTTTGACTCAAAATTAGGCTCAAAACTAGCTTTCATTTATTGTCTCTCTAGAGCTAATCAAAATCCTAAGTGCATGCTTAATCCTCTTAGTGGCCAAGAATTTAATTCTCTATTTCAAATTACCCTTTATAAACCAAACACTCTTAAGGTTAGGGCATCACTTCCACCTAGCTCTCAAAAATCAGTCACTAAAAGCTCATATAGCATCCTTATCACCACCATGACTAAAGCTCTTAGCAACAACTCCTCAACAAAAGGCTCATCCAAAAGAAAGGGTCATATGATCCATGAAATCTCATCCACCGAATCATCTCCTATAAGAGATAACAATGGGAGAATCCCACCTCAACAAACTCATTCAACAATTGCTAAGAGAACCGCAAGGATTAGCATCAAACCTTTTGGACTACAAAAAGGGTCATCTAGCTCAAAACCAAACATAGCTAGTTCTAGCAAGCCGTCTAAGTCCTCATTCCTTGAGCATAGATTTGATGAGCCTCTTCCTCACCCAAATCTCTATGCATTAGAGCACTCGCCACCAGGAACCTCCCACTCACCAACTTTCTCGTTAAATAAGGAACCACCCACAACACCGAATAGTCCATCATGGGAAACAAGGAACAATCATGGACATGATCTTATGGAGGAATTTCCACTACCACCACCCTCACCTTTAGTAGAACCTCATCCCACACCTCAAGATGACACCCCTCAATAATTCGTAGAGCCTCCTCAAAACATCCATTTTCCTCCGGTTCCCATTCAAGGCAATAATTGCCTAAATTGTCTAATCACCCAAGGACTTGTTCAAGAAGTACGAAATGAGTTACATTTTATGTTTAATCATCTTCTTGAAAGATTGGACCAAATCAACAAGTCTACTCATCCTTAGACTCTAGTACTTTGTTGCATTCTAGGCTTTAGTAACTTATTAGTAGAAAATGTATGGCTAGATCATTCTCTTAGTTTTAGATATTTGTTTGATTATCTCTTTGTTTTATTGAATGATATCTTATGTGCCATATTGCTTTGAGTGTATTATTTATACATATCTCACTCTCATATTTAGCATTGTTTGGAATATAACAATTGCTGAAAATCTGTCACCAGACAGACGGATCCCTCCACAAAGGGAACCGTGGGATCTGTGGTACAGAAGAACATTTTTCTACTAACTTGAGTCTTATTTGCAGGAAATTATGCACTATACTCTTGTTTTCTAACCTTTATTTTGTAGATTTTCAAAATACACATGAAGATCTTGACACCATAAAGCTAGGGGGAGCTTTGTGTCAAACCATATTGCAAAATCATTTGCAACATAATCCTACTTGGATTATACTTCATGACACCCCATTGCAACGTTACAATCTTCAAGGGGGAGCATTTTCGTCTCAAGGACGAACCATTTGCAAACATAATTACAATACATTTTGCTTACTTATTTTTATGTACTTGACGCCCTCACAAAGGGATGGACTCGTCAAGGGGGAGGTAAGACGAGTACCATTCCCGTCACTTGCTCTCTTTACATTTTTGTTTTCTTTTTACATGTTTTTCTTAAAACTTTGTGTGAGTTTCTTTTCAACGCTCTTTTTGTTTCGACAAAAAGGGGGAGAAGAGAGTAAAAACTCCAATTCAAACTTTTTACGAATTCTAGTTTTTTCCTTAAAATAATTGTATGTTTTGTCATCAACAAAAAGGGGGAGATTGTTAATACAAATAAGCCGTAAAAACGTTTATTTGTATTTTATGATCTTCTAATGTTTTGTCGATAACTAACGTAAAATCAATTTAACGAAACAAATAAAATACGTAAACTGTTTGAGCCAATAGTTTTCTAACATACTTACGTTTTCACATAAAACACTAAAACAAGTATAAGTGATTTTATGATTTAGTAATACATATGTACAACAACTAGTGTTTACATATTAGGCAAATATATACTTAACTAGTATATACTAAAATGGGTAAAAACTAACAAATGGTATTGACCCATAACCCATGGTATTATCCAAACCACTTGACTAGGAACATTGAACTCATGAGATACATTGTATCTAGTTAAAGACCCATGGATCAACCCATAACCCATGACCCATAACCAAAATACCCATGGGTAAAGAGGAGCGTCCTACGGATCCCTAGCTTTACGCTAGCTGGATCCCTTATGGGAGGGATCCGTGGGATCCGGGGAACAGTAAACTTTCTCCTCTATAAATTGTGAGCCATTTCTTCCTTTTAGCTCACCACTTTCACACATACTTTCTCCAAGTATTGTATCTCTCTAACCAATGATCCAAAGGGATCTTTCTATGTAGTTTGTCTTTTGTTTTTGTGTGATTCTCTAGGTTCCTCTTAAAGGCGATATCACCACTTCTTGAAGTCGAGCAAGCTCAAGTCCATGAGTTGCCATGCTTCGTCATCATTAAGACAACTGAGGTTCTCTTGTTGATAGTTCTTTCTTCCTCCGTAGATGTGTTGTGTTTAAGGCATTAGTGAAGGATGCCGAAAGAGTCAAGACGAAAGCATTAGTGAAAGGTGCTTCACGTCCATGTCAAAGGCATTAGTGAAGAATGCTAAAGGTGTCAAGACAAAGGCATTAGCAAAAGGTGCCAAGCGTTGTGTCAAAGGCATTAGTGAAGGATGCCTAGGAATCAAATCTAGTGGCATTTGGGAAGAATGCCTAGGTCGTATAATCGATGAGGTGCATCGTTATACATATAGTACTAGTTTATATCCAAGGATTGTGATATCCTTGATGGTGTTGTAACAAGGAGTGGATCTCCTTGAGATTAGGTGTTGTGTTGTGATGGGTAGTAGTTCCTCCATAGTAATGGAACTAGGTGCTTAGCCTAGTACCTAATAAAGGGTAGGTGATGTTGTGGTAGGTGTGGTTCACCTTGGTGTGAAAGAACCCGGTGGTTAGCCTAGTACCATAAAAAGAGTAGGCGACATTGTGAAGGCTTCTCCGCCATAAGGAGATTGGTGTCGTGTAGTGTTTACGAACTCTTGAGTAGGTGACTCGAGGAGTGGAGTAGGGCAAGGAAGGTGTCCTTGTAGCCAAAGCACTATAAATACTCATGTCGTGGTTATGTACTTCTTACTCTTTATCTTTTATTACACGTTTATATATCTATCTATCAACGTCCAACATAAACAACCAAATAGATTGACATAAGTTAATCTAAATGTTTTAAAACGAAGTTTTAATCGGTAAAACTATTCAACCCCCTTCTAGTTTTCCACAGCTTCAAACATAACATTCAAAGTATTTGAAGATTCATCATTCGTTACATCACTTTTTCTATTACATTTCTCTAACGCAATATCTAAAGTAGGTGCAACATGTATTTTATTCAAATTCCTAGTGTGTTCTTCTACTGCAGGGGTCTTTACTAATCTTCTCTTACGTTGCAACTTCCTATTCTTTGTGTTTGTGCTCTTAAGCTGTGAAGTGCTAACGCTAGGATTAGAGGCAACTACTCCTGTAGAAATGGAATGAAGCACATTAGTATCTTGAGGTTTGTCATTAGGCATCCTAGTGTCAATTTTAAACATTCCAGGTGCAAGAACATTTGTGTTACTAGACTTATCATTCTCATATTTCCCTAACTTCTCTTTCAACTCAACGATAGTGTGTAACAAATCTTGGTTCTCAGAGCGTATGTTTCCATTAACATTTAAGACTTCACGAGTGTACATAAGATGATCATCAAGATCTTTTGACGCTTTTGTACGAGTCTTTTTCAGAAATTTAAATATGTTATCATATTCTGTTTTAACTTTTGCAATTTCTTGTTCATATTTAAAAATCTGACACTTCAAAGACGCGTTTTTCTCATCCAGTCGTTCGAGTTTTGGTTCAAAAGTTTTATCACCTGACTGTTTAAGTTTGTTTTGCAAAGAAAATTCTCGATTATTACAATCTTTTTTACACCATTGAAGACGACGTGTTACAATTGAAAGTTCATTTAACAAACGCTCGTTTTCGGCTTTCAAGGTTTCGATTTGAGACACATTATCAACAATCTTAACATTATCAACATAATCAACAACAATATTATCAAAAGCAGATGCAGCAGTATAATACAACACAATTGATACGGTATCAGCACAAATAACATCTTCCAATATTCGATCGACATGGTTTCGAAAAATTTTGTTCTTCTTTTTGGTTTTCAAAGTCCATGCCTCTGTTGCATTGAAAATTGTTTTCATGTGCCCAATCTCCTTTTGAAGATCCCGTTCCCAATATGTTGCACACATACGTAAATTTCAAACATGGGGTAAAATTTGTTTTTGAAAAATATCTCTTTGTTTTCGGGCATAAGCCGATTGAAAAGTTTCAACTTTTATTTCTGAGTTAAGTTCAATTTCACGTTCCAAAAGTTAAATGTCAGACATGAATGTATCAAAATATTTAAGAAGTTGACATATTTCAGGTAATGATGTGATTTCACTTAAAGAAGGTAAAGGACCATTAATTTGTGCAACTGGTTTGAAGGGACCGACGTCAGAAGAGGACTCAGGAATAGGTGTGATAACCCAAGGTGTGTTCGTATTATCCTGTTGTTTGACAAAAGTTATGAGAGGTCTTTTTGAATAATCAAAAGGTTTGTTATATTCAACGTTTTCCATTTTCAATCGACCCTCTTCCTCTGCATCGATTTCCTCTTCACAATTATATTCAACGACACGCACAACAGATTCATCAAGCATATGTTTGACACTATACAACTTTGGATTTGCTTTGAACTCTATTGAAAAACGTGGTTTGTGATCAGCAAGATCTGGCCCATATCCATCTGGATTTGGCTTAAATGTGAACTTTTGAATCATTGTGATTGACTCACCATGTTTATAGACAACATTTTGAAACTCTTTGATTTTGTTTTGCAAATCAACAATTTCATCAAGATACTGGTCAATTCGTTTCCTTGAGGTTTGTTTGAATTTTGAAAAATCCTTTTGACACGATGACAACTCAGACTTGGCTTTTTGAGTTTCCGAAGTAAGAGTGTTAACGTGTTGTTTATGTTCAATTTTTTGTTGTTCTATTTGAGAAATCAAATCATTTTTGGAAACAAATAGATCACGTATCTGTTTTTCTAAAGATTGTTCTTTTTGGTATGACTTTGAAAAAGTGACTTCAAAACTATATTCACGTTTCTCTTTTGTTTCAACATTTTTGATTTGTACCTTATATCATTCAATATGCTTAGTCAATAGTGCTACTTTTTCACGAAGATTATTATTTATCTCATTGCACTTCTCCAATTGAGATGGGGTGGTCTGAAATAAGGTCATGAGCTCTGGATCTGGATTAGACAACGGTTCATTTTGTTCAACTTAAGTCTCCACATTTTCATCATTTAGATTCTCAAATGTGACCTCAGGGTCAACTTGATTATCAATGGTAACCATAAGGTCATCTTGATCATCAAATGTAACTACGGGATCCATTTGATTATCTTCGTGATGAGATGTAGAAGGCTCATGTTGAACACTCCGTTCCTCGTCGGATGTAGATGCAGGCGTAGATATTAGATTATGTATAAGACATATGTTAGGATCCGGTACATGAGACAAGCCATCAGTGTTACGCCCCGATTCCGGAATTGACCGGAAATTACTAATATTTTAAAACTTTGACATGGAACGTTTGACTATTACTTTAACTCTTCAAAGAATAGCAAAACTATAACAATTTACCCTTGAAAACCCTTTTATAACATATACTTGTTTACCCTTTTAAAATGATGACCCAAGATTAGAATAAAGCCTCATTTATTTGTTGTAATAAGGGCTGACGCAGTCGCCTTATAGCTGCGACGCCGTCACCCTTCAATTATATTTTCAGATTTAACACGCGACGGCTCTGATGACTTATAACCTGATGCCGTCTCCTTTTAAATGCGAAGCCGTCACGCCTACTGACCTGCACAATTTGACATCAAAGTTGCACAACCAACTTGACTCTTATCAACCAAATTAACACTTGAACATTTCCAAAATAACAAAAGACCTTACAAACTATAACTAAATCAACCATGATGTATTTTAATACTTGTTTGACCCATCCAACCCAAAATGGGTAGAAATACACTTAATCCAAACACTCCTTTTAATTAACCATGACGTCTTGACCACTTAAAATACTATAACGACTATGACATACACTTGTTGATTGACTACACTTTTACAAACTATAAAAAGACTCACGGGGGTACAAATTCATCACACGAGCTCGGTATCTACCTAGCTCCTAATATGACATATTACCATTTTCAATAATCATTCCATGATCCAACACCCAATCCAAGCCATAGCGCTTTAATGACATGAACCTACAATATCATTAACAACTATAGCATGTAAGCGATAACGCTTAGTAAGTAATCAGCTAAGACATGGCAATGCTTCTATCATCATACAATTCACATAAGCATTTCTAACACATAAACCATAACACAAATAGCACATAAGGCAATAACACATACCTTAACACATCTTTAGGCAATTAACTCTATAACCATCATCAATTCTCATGATAATTCATAAGCTTAACTATAACCAATATTTACTATAACATTCATGAACACATTATACAATAATATCCACATTAAGCATTTAGTAACCGAATTACTTACCTTAGCAATCCATGCTAAGCCAAACACAATAACCATCATCTTTCATATCTTTAATATCCAACATCATCCATAGCTAACATCCTTAAACACAATAATCAAAGATACACTTAAAACATCAATAATTAGCTATAGCCATGGTTTACACAACCATTTGGCTTACATAAACAACCTTAAATCATCATATAATCATATATTGATTATATGATGATCCAACCCATAAATTATCCAATTTTACCCAAAATAAGATACCTCTAAGATTACTATAACTCCTTTTAATCAAACCTGATCATAACATGATCATATCCAATTTACCCATTTACTTCAAATTAATTAAAAAGGGTTTCACCCAATTATACTATAACATATCAATTGATGTATAAAACCACAATTACCCAAAACCCCCAACTTGGGTACATGAACCCTAACTCTTCAATTTACAATTAAACCTAATTAAGGATTACTCACCTTACAAGGATCATCTTTATGACTTCCCACTAGGGATGAAACCCTTAATTTATCACCAATTGGTCTACAAGACTAACCCATAATTTCCCTCCATTTCTCTAAACCGGCATTCACACCTCTCATCTTATTTCTGGAAAGTGTAAAATGAAGAATGGGGAAGTGTCTAGAGATAAGTAGGTGGCATCTTTGGCCACTTGACACAATTGGTCCTTCAAGTCCCATTCTTTATAATTTGGCCACACTACACTTCTATAACAAGTTATAATATGGCAACTTAGGTCCCTCTCATTTATATAACTATAACGTAACATTTATTAATTATTAGTTTGACTATCGAGTTGACTAGTCAATCCTGTCAAGTCCTTAGACCATATCCATCTAGGGTAGGGCCTATTTGTATTTCGGGATACGGGTGTAACAATTCTACCCCCCCCCTTTTTTAGATTTCGTCCCCAAAATCTCTCGTCTATTACCATCTATTACATAAATCATATTTTCACCATGTCACATAAACAACCAATTAATCAAATTATTGCGAAGATTACTTAGTCTTGCAATTCAAGGCCCGCTATAACTTAATCATTCTCCATATACGTCTATTCTTTGCTAAATTTTCTATAACCAACAATTCATTATGTCACTCGAGACATAAATTATTTAAACCCCTTATTCCAATTTGCCAATTCTTTTACTATTACTCTATATACTTAGTCACTTTCATATTGTTTTGACTTTACATAAGTCAAATTCAACTAATACTTCCATATTTTGTCAAAGAAATTTTAATAATTTCAATAACGGTATTACTATAACGCAAAGCTATCACTATAACGTATTGTTATTACTATAACATTCTCATAAATTTCACAATTTTCATAACCATTATGGTCCTTTTTATATTACCACATGCCCCCAAGGCATGCTATGACTCATTTTAGCTTTTTAATTTCACGCAATTTATGATCTCCACGATCGTTTCCATAACACATCACATCATCTTTAATGATTTCATCTATCTTACTTAAGCTTAAATTTTTTATAACTTAAGTTTACATGACGACCCTTACCTAGGGTCCGACATTAGGCTCCTTTTTCGACCTATCATATTTCTTATAACGTCTAACTAATTTTAGACTTTCATTTTCTACTGCTCTACCCTTGCTCGTGCCATGTCGGAAACACATAAGCCTACTCATTTATACTTCTTCATTTACATGGAGAGGCGTCCCAAACAATGTAAATCAAGAAATATAAACTCGTAGTTCGGTGACTCATAATTTCCTCACTTAAATGAAAAGGCGTCCCAATCCACTTAAATAAAAAAAAAAGTATAAACCATCCTACTTATACACTTCCGAAATCACACGAACACATATCCGTAACACACTTTAACAATCAAAACTTTCATTTATTAGTATTGGGTCCTTTTTACTATAACGCTCCCCAAAGGAGCCATTTCACATGCCAAGGTTATAGGCAATTCTTCGCCGGTGAAGGCAATTTAGTTTATCCCGAAGGATTTCTATAACGTTCTCTTGCCAAATCGTACTATAACACATCCCATAGGATTCACTATAACATATCCCAAAGGATTACCATTATATATCCCGTAGGATTTTATAACAATAACTATAACATTTTTCTAGTGGCCTGTAACATCACACTATAACAATATATAGGATCCAAGCTATTATTATTTTACCATCCATACTAACACATCCATTTTCATTTAACCAATACAATTTCATAGGGCCCAAAGCCCGCCTTCCATATTGACATATTCACTATGTGTTTAACCATTTCATCTTCTTATTGACCCGTCAACCCTTGTTGACCATTTTCACATTTTTACCATTACCAATTTAGTCTAATTGACTTTATTCACATGTAAACCTTATAGGTTCATTTCAATCACACTCGTTATCTTTCAAATATTCCCCTTTACACGTTCTATAACTATAACACGCTCTTGTCGTGTTCTATTATTATATCGCTAACATTCACAATTTCTTTTGTACATTTAGCTTATTGCTTCCTCGTTAATTAGCATTTGACTTGACCATTTTCACATTTAATTGTGAGCTACAACACACGTTAATATTATACTATGACTCGTTTATTATCAATCATTCATGCTCATTTACTACATTCTATAACATTTACTTATCCCATCTCTAATACCATCATATTGGCTACCCATTAGCCATTCACATAACAAGACCATAGGTTGGTCATTAATACAACACAAGTAGCACCTTGTCTTATTCATAATCATAACTTTAATTATCATAAGTTCAAATCATGCCTTCTATAGGCATTGACACATTGACTCCTCTATTAAAGTCCCGTTATAATTTCTATAACTTAATAAGCACAAAATCTTTTCACACCCACCGTCACCATCCACGGTGAACGGACTACAATAATCTATCACATAAATACTATAACGTACAATTACACAATCATATATGTATATTCATCGACACTACCAAAGTGTACAATGTTCTATAACTTAACACATTTAGTCCGTCATGGACTTTCGTTACATACACCAAACCAATTTCTATATACGTAATTACATAATCATAAAATATTCATGGTGATCTACTCACCTATATACACATGGTCTGCCATTAACCTACATCAATTACACATAGCACTATAACATATAAAACATTTTCACTTAGCACAAACGCATAATTCATTCTATAACAATATTTCCGCTTACTTAATTCTGCAACTAAGAGTGGTTTAAGATTAGGCAACCTATAGTGGAAACCTAATTCACTTAAACCGAAGCTCTGATACCAATTTGTTACACCCCGATTTCGGAATTGACCGGAAATTACTCAAATTTTAAAACTTTGACGCGGAACGTTTGACTATTACTTTAACTCTTCAAAGAATAGCAAAACTATAACAATTTACCCTTGACAACCCTTTTATAACATATACTTGTTTACCCTTTTAAAATGATGACCCAATATTACAATAAAGCCTCATTTATTTGCTGTAATAAGGGTTGACGCCGTCGCCTTATAGCTGCGACGCCGTCACCCTTTAATTATATTTTCAGATTTAACACGCGACGGCTCAGAGGACTTATAACCTAATGCCGTCGCCCTTTAAATGCGAAGCCATCACGCCTACTGACCTGTACAATTTGACAGCAAAGTTGCACAACCAACTTGACTCTTTTCAACCAAATTAACACTTGAACATTTCCAAAATAACAAAAGACCTTACAAACTATAACTAAATCAACCATGATGTATTTTAATACTTGTTTGACCCATCCAACCCAAAATGGGTAGAAATACACTTAATCCAAATACTCCTTTTAATTGACCATGACGTCTTGACCACTTAAAATACTATAACGACTATGACATACACTTGTCGATTGACTACACTTTTACAAACTATAAAAAGACTCACGGGGGTACAAATTCATCACACGAGCTCGGTATCTACCTAGCTCCTAATATGACATATTACCATCTTCAATAATCATTCCATGATCCAACACCCAATCCAAGCCATAGCGCTTCAATCACATGAACCTACAATATCATTAACAACTATAACATGTAAGCGATAACACTTAGTAAGTAATCGGCTAAGACATGACAATGCTTCTATCATCATACAATTCACATAAGCATTTCTAACACACAAACCATAACACAAATAGCACATAAGGCAATAATACATATCTTAACACATCTTTAGGTAATTAACTCTATAACCATCATCAATTCTCATGATAATTCATAAGCTTAACTATAACCAATCTTTACTATAACATTCATGAACACATTATACAATAATATCTACATTAAGCATGTAGTAACCGGATTACTTACCTTAGCAATCCATGCTAAGCCATACACAATAACCATCATCTTTCATATCTTTAATATCCAACATCATCCATAGCTAACATCCTCAAACACAATAATCAAAGATACACTTAAAACATCAATAATTAACTATAGCCATGGTTTACACAACCATTTGGCTTACATAAACAACCTTCAATCATCATATAATCATATATTGATTATATGATGATCCAACCCATAAATTATCCAATTTTACCCAAAATAAGATACCTCTAAGATTACTATAACTCCTTTTAATCAAACCTTATGATCATAACATGATCAAATCCAATTTACCCATTTACTTCAAATTAATTAAAAAGGGTTTCACCCAATTATACTATAACATCTCAATTAATGTATAAAACCACAATTACCCAAAACCCCCAACTTGGGTACATGAACCCTAACTCTTCAATTTACAATTAAACCTAATTAAGGATTACTCACCTTACAAGGATCATCTTTATGACTTCCCATTAGGGATGACACCCTTAATTTATCACCAATTGGTCTACAAGACCAACCCATAATTTCCCTCCATTTCTCTAAACCGACATTCACACCTCTCATCTTATTTCTGGAAAGTGTAAAATGAAGAATGGGGAAGTGTCTAGAGATAAGTAGGTGGCATTGTTGGATCGATGTACTCTAACCAAACTAACTTAAATAGCTTGTTAAGGTTTAATAACCTCGGATAAATCCTAAGTTATTAACAATGAAACACTGAGTAATCTTTATTAAGTACGCGGAATTTACTTAACAAATCTAAGAAGAATATAACTTTAACTTTTATTAATAACTCTAAATCTGCTTGTTATGCAGACTCTTCAACAAATCTAAAACACTAATAATAATTGTACTTTATGAATACTAAAACTCTTCTCTAAAACTCGTACTTCTAATGCCAATCTAGGGGTCCTTTTATAGACTCAAGGATAACCTTAGTCGGTTTACAATTTGTATCCTTGTACGAAAAGTAATCTAAACATAGAATAAACAAAGCTTTCCATAAACGAATATAACAGTTCTTTAGCTTTGCAGTACTTTGACTTTGACAGCAGTACTTTGACTTTTTCTTTAGCATTACTTTGACTTTTCCAGTACTTTGTCAATCTTCAGTACTTTAACATTCTTCAGCACTTTCATATCCCAACAATCCTCCCCTAACTTGAATTCTACTTGCTTGACTTTAAGTTCCTTTGTGAATTAATCTTTAACAGCTCCATCTTCAAGGAAAGATTGTATCTTTGTCTTTGGATTGTATCTTTGTAGACTCTGTGCTTATAACATCATTATCAAAATATTCTGTAAAATTTATTCTTTTTAGCATTCTTGATCAGTAATCTCTTTTCAGCAACATTCAGCATGCTCCATCTTTTCAGCAACATAAGATTTTGTACATTAATTCAATTTTAAGTTTCAGTCTATTCTCATCACATCCAGGTGTGTAAACTCCTGTGAGAGGTGAATAATTGAAAATTTAATGGATTTAATATCTATTTACCAAAGCCATTAACTCTGGAGTAGCCAAATGTTTTGATGTGTAAGATCATGGTACATTGATAACCATATGATTTTTAGCAAATCATCAGCTATCAACAGATTTGATTTGTCTTTACCAAAAGCTGTACCCTTTTGGACTAGTTAGTTCTTTCATCTATGGTGAACTAATTACCATATAATGGTTTTTCCACAGCCTTTACCACATGCCATTTTCTTGTGGGCTAGCCAACTCTTCACATTTACTGATATGGTGAGTTGATTACCATACAACTTATTAGCAAGTTGTCAACTAAAAACGGATTTGAGATATCTTTACTAGAGCCGTTTGCTCATGGATTAGCCAATCCTTTTGTAACCATGGTGGATTGATAACCTATTGGTGTTACCATCTCAAAAACCATTTATTTCTTTTAACCTTTGTTTCAAAATATTTGTCACTTAACAAAAAAATTTCAAAAATCATTAACTGGTTTAAAGCTGCAAACAGTACTTTGATGAAAGTACTGTTTGATCAACAGTACTTTGAATAAAGTACTGATATATCAAAAATTTATTCAATTAAAATTCATACCAGTTATTCATCATCATCTGATAAACAATTTGATGACCATAAGAGCAATTTCATTGTCTTCTTCAACTTCCATTCCATGCTCCAGCATCCTCCTCATGAGATCTTATGTAAGAGGATATCTTCTATCAGCTAACATGTGAATCATTGTCCCATATTCTAGCTCTAGAACATGTACTCCAGATTCTTCAAAGAATCTCCAGCTAACAATCTCCCAATCTTCTTGATTTTTCCAGATCTCAGCAATACTTGTTTCTTCAGTTTCCCAAACAGTTGTGAGATCCCCAAGTAAGACTAAACCAACTCCTTCTGATGTATTATGTTCAAAATAATCTCGTACCAAATGATATAAATGAAATAAATCCACCCTATCTATTATGTGCAATAGATCCCATAACATATTAAATGTTCTGAAACTTTCATCTTCTCTGTGAAACATCAGATAACTTCCATCCTTTGACTCTACAACTTCAAAACTAGTTATTGGAGATTTGTTCATCTTCATTTCATCATCATCTTTAGAATACTCAAATTCTACAATCCTTAAGTAATTCTTCAGTTCATCATTTGTTTCAGACCTTAACTCAACTTTCTTTGATGACTGTTGATCTTTAACTCCAATTATTCTTTTTCTTTTTAAACTTCCTTTTCTTTCTTCTTCTTTGTAAGCATCATCATCTTTAAAATCTTTAATATTATCAACTTTTTTCTGATAATCTTCTCTAACAGCATCATACAATTCTTTCATATTAACATAATTCAACTTGTTCAATCCAACATATCCTCGACCTTTCAGATAAGCCATCATTGCATTCCTTTCCTTAGCAAGATTTGGTCTTCTTGGTAAAGAAGAAATAGGAAGAGGTGATGGTATAACAGCTTCAGCATTCAATTCTTCTTGTAATTTCCTAGCTGCTTCTTCATTCATAGCTTCTTTATTATCAACTTCAGCATTCAACTCAGCTTGTATCTTTCTAGCTGCTTCCTCATTCATAGCCACTTGAGCAGCTCTTATCTGTGCTAAAGTAGGTTTCTTTTTCTTCTTAGTCTCTACCAACTTGCCCTTACCTTTATCTTTTGGATCAATAATAGCTTGAGAAACTCTTGGTTGTTCCTCTTCTTGTACTCCTGGAATACTAACACCCCTTGGTTTAGATAAATCATGCAAAATTTTAGCAATGGTTTCATCATCACTTGCTGTATGTATAGGTTTAGGTGTATCAACTTCCTTTTCTGGTATAACTGTTGAAGGACCAGCTTCTTTTTCATGTAACACAGTTGAAGGACCAGCTTCCTCTTCAAAATTTAATACCCTTGGAGTAATCAATTCCTGCCTATAGGTTCCTTGTTGTTGAAAAGCAGTACTTTGATCTTCAGTACCTTGATCATCAGTGCTTTGAACCTTAATTCTTTCTTCCTCAGTACTTTCAATGTTGACTTGTTCTTCAGTACCTTGAGGTTCATTCTCCTTTTCTTCATGAAATTCAGCATCTTCTTTCAAATTCTCTTCTTCCTGATTCCTCCCCAATTGGACAGAAGAATGTTATTTAACCTTTTTGCCTTTGGTGGTCTTCTTTAAATGCCTTCTCTTCTTCTTTTCAGCTTTGACCCATAACCTGTGATGAGTAACCAATGGCCATACAAAGTTCTTCAATCTTCTAAACTTAAGCTTCAACTTCTTAATCTTAGTAGCCTGTTTATCAAAAGATTTTTGCAATCTTGCCATCGCCCTTGTCAGAGTATAATTATCTAACACTAATCTTTCAGGTGGTATAGGAACAGTATCTCCTTCAGAAGATGATGATAACATAGGAACATCTGGTGCTGGTGATGCCATAGGAGGAGTAGTATGATGGGATGAGGTGGGAGAAACTTCAGTACCTTCATTAACATCAGAATCATGCGAAGCAGTACCTTGTGTTGAAGCTTCTTGAGATGCAGCACTTTGAGAAGCAGTACCTTCAGAAGCTGCACCTTCTCTTTCATCACTAGCTGCAGGCTCATCTCTAATAGCTTGAACAATCTCCATCATTGAAGTAGTCAATGGAGTGTCCCTGCCATTGAATAAATCACTTTTCCTTGCCATAAATGTAAAGATCTTGGCTGGTTGAACCACAACAGGTAGTAGATCAGTAGGCTTAGGTACATCTGCAAGTTGTTTGTTCAGAAACACTTGAATAAACCTTGGATACATCAACCATCTTGAACCATGAGAGATGTGTGAGAGCATTCCATCTAGAATTAGCCTTGAAAAATTGAAAATTCGATCTGTAGCTAATCCCACTATAGCAGATGCTATGTTAGACCCAAATTGCTCCCATGATGTACTTTTAGCACTAATACAATGAAGTAGTACATGAACCAAATACTTCCATTGAGGGCAAAATAAGGGTTTCCTGAATGTTTGTTCAATTAAGGACCCTTCATAACCAATGTTGCTAAATGTATCCCAAATCAGTTGCTTATCAAAACGAACAGCCCCTTCTTCATCATCAAATAATAAGTCTTCACGAATAGAGGCTTCAGTAACTTTCACAGTTCTCCCAGCAACTGTTGCTTGAATATATGAATCATCATTCTCCATATGAACCCTAGCAGTTGCCCAAAATTGTTGAATCCAGGGCTCAATTATATCTGGTTCTACTAAAAGCGCATAACTAATCGGCGACCCAGTGAGAAAATCAATGATATCATGAAAGATAACATTAGCTTCAGTCTTGTCTAAATTCGCCACCATGTTGTGTTTTGAAACTATATTACGATTTGCCATGTTTGATATATGTTCACAGAAAGTGAGATAGCGAATAATATGGGTGAAAGAGAGAAAGATATGGAAAAGATTATAAGTTATCAATATGAGAGGGAAATTCGGAGAGTAGTTATTTATAGGTGAGATTTAAAAAATCACAGCCCTTAATAACAAAGTTACCGTTAGTAGTAGTTACCCCTCAATATTACCGTTGGAACAGTACTTTGATACGACACGTGTGCAGTACTTCCAAAAAAAACAGTACTTTCCAAGCAGTACTTTCAGAAAACCAATAGACAGTACTTTCCCATTCTCCTCTTTTCAATAGCAAAACGTGAATATCCTCCCCTCAAACAATGCATAGGACTATACTAACACTAAATAGTCCTCCCCTTAAATGTAGATCAGTAGTTAATCATGCCAATGCTTACCACCAAGTGATTGAATCTTGAAACATCAAAGCCTTTGGTGAGTAAGTCAGCTACATTATCATCTGTGTGAACCTTGACCACATTAATAAGCCTGTGCTCATAACAATCTCTGATGAAGTGATGCCTAATCTGAATATGCTTGGTCTTGGAATGATAAACAGGATTCTTCACAATACAGATTGTACTCTCATTATCAATATTGATAGGAGTATTCTTGAAATTGAACCCATAGTCCAAGAGTTGATTCTGCATCCACAAAACTTGTCCACAATAGCTTGCAGCAGCCACATATTCTGTTTCAGTTGATGATGTTGCTGCAATTGTTTGCTTCTTACATTGCCATGAAACTAATCTTCTTCCAAGATATTGGCATCCTCCAGTGGTTGATCTTCCGTCATAATTGTCACCTGCATAATCACTATCTGAAAAAGCTTCCAAGTGAAAAGGTGAATCCTTTGGATACCACAACCCTAACATAGGTTGTTGTTTCAAATAACTAAAAATTCTCTTCACTGCATTCATATGAGAGACCTTTGGTGAGACTTGATATCTTGCACATAGACAAACAGCAAACATAATATCAGGCCTAGATGCAGTGAGATACATAAGACAACCAATGATTGATCTGTATAACTTGACTTCAACAGGTTGTCCATCTTCATCTTTTCCCAGTGAGTTGATAGACTTGATAGGTGTTTGATGACGTCCCTCCGATCAGGTCGAAGGACCCCCCTTCGGCCCCAGTCGAAATTACATTACGAAGACCCAAGTCTTTCTTCATAAGTCATTGGTGGCGTAAAACCATTCATCATTGACATGGTTACCAGTTGGGAATCCGCCAGCCGAAGGCCTATGCCCTTCGGTGTCTTCCCTTGAAGATGCCAAGACAAATAAGAACCTTGACTTGGTCTTCCCCCACGTTCCCACTATGTCCTTAGCTTCCCCGCCAAGTCCGAGATAGTGGGGATGAAGCCTTAGCGGTTACCACAAATCAGAGGACGCCCCCCATGATCTCCTAAACGTGTGCTAACACTCTCCAAGCTATTTTCATCACCTATAAATAGGTTGGACGAGTCATTTCAATGGTATGTTCACTCAACACAGCATTTCACATACATCATATTATTTACAACTCATATCACATACTTACTCTCACGCCGGAGGTGGTTCGCAGGGCCTAACCCCTGCGCAATCACTTAACGAAGTGTCTACTATTTCTTATTGCAGATTGACTACAAGTTTGGCGCAAGCATATCACCCCTCATACCCTTCGATCATCATCGAAGGCCTGGTCGTACGAATTATTGTACAATC
This sequence comes from Chrysanthemum seticuspe, assembly GCA_019973895.1. Taxonomy (NCBI): domain Eukaryota; kingdom Viridiplantae; phylum Streptophyta; class Magnoliopsida; order Asterales; family Asteraceae; genus Chrysanthemum; species Chrysanthemum seticuspe. The sequence continues at coordinate 296,799,630 of BPTQ01000005.1, forward strand.
AGTGGCGCCATCCGTGGGACCCGCTACTATTGGTCTTGTTATTCCAAACTTACACCCAGTCAATCACTCTCACTAGTTTTACGACATGAATCAAGGAAGAGAAGATACACCCCCTCCGGGTTTCTCGACCTTGACACCAATCCCAGTCAATGATCCTAACAACCTTCCCAATATAACCGCATCCACTTTTACCACACGATCTCACCCTGAAGTAACTCCCAACAACCATGCTTCAACCTCGGCTAACCCTGAACCGGTAATTAGTCCAGCGTTTGTCGAAGCTAACATCGAAGCATTAGAATCTTTACTAAGGGCTCGAAGGAGGAAAGCTCGGAATGTGGAGATGCGTAGGGAGTTAGAATATTCAAGCGATGAATATGACGAAGAGTTGGAGATGGAGACTAGGCCCTTGGCTCCAGGGGCTACACGTTCAGTGCTAAGGATAGGGTCTCCGAGCAGTCGAAGGCCTAGTGGAAGGTCGGTTGGTTTTGAAGACGTTCCGGAGAGGGCTTCGACTAGACAGGAAGGTACGATGGAAGGCTCCAATGGAAGGAGTTACCGAAGGGATGCTACGGAGGTTAATTTGCCACCACTTTTGGCGGCTCATCTGGGAAGAACTGAGGCAAGGGTTCCGTTGCAGCCTTCTCACGCATCCGGCGTAGAAGGCAATCCATCTCAAATGAATAGGGGAGGAAATCTTCCTCCTCATGGTATGTACCCTCCTTTTCAGGCTCAATCTTACCCTCAAGGGGTTTATCCCCCACCTAATGGGCAGGCTAGCAACCCCAGTTTTACTCAACCATATGGAAGTATGCCCTACGGGCAACCTATGGTATACCCTTCGTACCCTGTAGGAAGTCACCCACCTTATATACCTACTGCTTACCCTCAATGTGTTAACCAAAACCCTGTTGGAATACCTTCAAATCATAACCCGTACAATGTTGCCCCCACATACATGCCACCTTATAACTGCCTTTATTCGGAGCCCATGGGCTCCACAACACCCTTCGTAAGATGGATAGAAGACTACCCTTTACCCGATGGGTTGAAAATGCCCGCGCATATTGGCACGTATGATGGGAAAGGGGATCCAGATAACTTTTTACACTTATTTGAAGGGGCTATTAGAATGCAGAAGTGGGTTATGCCTGTTGCTTGTCACATGTTTACATACACCCTACGAGACTCTGCTCGTATATGGTGGAATGGGCAAAAACCAGGTAGCATTGTGAATTTGGATGATCTCAAAGCCAAGTTCAGATCACATTTCAGCCAACAGAAAAAGTTTACAAGAACGCACCTAACAGTGCAAAACATCAAGCAGAAGGAGAACGAGAGTACCAGAGCTTTCATCACCAGATACACCGATGACACGTTACAGATAATGGGCTTGCATGAGGACCAGCGCATCTCAGGGTTCGTGCATGGCCTACGAAACAGAGGTTTGGTTGAATTTCTCTCCACTGATCTCCCTGCAACCTATAAGGGTTTGGTGGAGAAGGCTTACACCTGGATCGAAGCAAAAGAAGTGTCTATCAACGGGGCTCCGGTCGAAAATAAAGAAAGTCACAATAAAGCCTCGAAGCATCCTTCGTGGGAAGGGTCAAGGAACAAACACAAAAACAGGGACAGGTTTACACCGTATCACAAAAACATCAACCATGGGCTCTTGGCTAATCTGTCCAAATCTCCAAGGGAGATACTTGCTACGGAAAAGGCGGCGAAGACCTTTGATCCTCCTCCTCGCTTGGCAAACAGAGGAAGGCCCAGAGATACTTCCAAATTTTGCTACTTCCATGATGATTACGGACACGACACCAACAATTGCATAGAGCTCAAGAAACAGATACAAGAGGCCGTGAAGTCCGGCCAATTGGGACATTTGGTGAAGGGTATAAAGAAAGGTAAAGACAAAATCTCTGACACACAGTTGGGGAAAGATACCACACCTGCCGAAGCGCCCATCCTAATGGTGTATAAGGGGGATTCTAGTTCAAAGAGGAAAGAAGCGGAGGAAGCCTTGTGCGGAGTAGGAGATGTCACTTTTCCTTCAATCACAGGGAAAGTTCTTTAAAATGACCCCGTGGTCATCAAGGTCTTGATCTCCAACAGAGAAGTAAACAGGGCCTACCTCGACTGCGGTAGCTCTTGTGAAGTAATCTACGAACGCTGTTTTCTAAAGCTCAAGCCTTCGATAAGGTCGAAGAGAGTAGATTCGAAGGTACCTTTAGTAGGGTTCTCAGGGGAGCACTCATGGCCCTTGGGAGAAGTCCCTCTAGAGGTTACGATTGGAGAAGGAAGGCTAAAAAGAACAGAAACTCTAGTGTTCACGATCGTAAGGTCTGAATCTCCCTATAACCTATTGATAGGGAGAACGGCAATGCAGAAGATGGGCATCGTTGTCTCAACCATACATGCCGCGATCAAATTCCAAACACCCTTCGGCATTGGAACGGTTTTCTCTAGCTATAAAGTGAAGGGGCCTACGGAATTAGGCAAAAGGATCAAACAGGTTTCGGAAGAGCCTCCGAAAGATGTCCTCAGTTGTACTGACATTGAAGAACGCATTGTGGTAAATGATCTCTATCCTGATCAGACGGTGGTAATCGGAAAGCAGCTCCCAACCTCCTTTAAAGCAGAATTGGAAAAGGTACTTCGTGCTAATGCAGATGTCTTCGCATGGACCTACTCTATCATGACAGGGGTCCCCAGAACTCTCATCATAGACGGAAAGCCCTTTGGCACTGAACACAAGCTCAATGAGTTCAAACATATTGAACCCATCAAACAAAAGCGTCGAAGCATGGCTCCTGAAAGAAATGCAGCTGCATGCAAAGAAGTGGACGAACTTGTAACAGCAGGCATACTCAGATAAGTGAAGTATCAAACTTGGGTGGCCAATCCGGTGATGGTCAAGAAGCATGATGGAGGATGGCGAATGTGTGTAGACTTCACAGATATTAACAAATCCTATCCGAAGGACTGCTACCCTCTGCCAGAAATCGACTGGAAGGTAGAATCCTTGTCAGGGTTTCGGCTGAAGTGTTTCCTAGACGCTTATAAGGGATACCATCAGATACAAATGGCGGAAGAGGACGAAGAGAAGACAGCCTTTTTTACAGGAAAAGGCGTTTATTGTTACAAAAAGATGCCTTTTGGTTTGAAAAATGCAGGTGCCACCTACCAACGTTTAGTGGACAAAGCCTTCCACAAGCAGATAGGTAGGAATTTGGAGGCGTACGTAGATGATATGGTCATCAAGAGCATATCGGAGGAGGACATGCTCTCCGACATCAAAGAAACCTTCGACCAGCTTCGCGCCATCAACATGAAGTTAAATCCCAAGAAATGTTCCTTCGGCGTGGAAGAAGGACAATTTTTGGGGCATTTGATCACCAAGCAAGGTATTAAGGCCAATCCTTCGAAGGTCAAGGCCATCACGGATTTGCAACCTCCTAAGTCCCCAAATGAAGTGCAAAGTCTGAACGGAAAGCTAGCAGCCCTCAGCAGGTTCCTATCGAAGGGTGCAAACAGATCTTTGCCGTTCTTCAAAACGCTCAAAGGATGCACGGACAAAAAGACGTTCCAGTGGAGTATAGATGCAGAAGAAGCCTTTCAAAAGCTCAAGAATTTCATGGCTATTCTACCTATACTTACCGCCCCAATCAAAGGCGAAGTGTTGTTTATGTACATCGCAGCCTCCTTCGAAAGCCTCAGCGCTGTGTCATTGGCAGAAAGGGAGAAGAGGCAAATCCCTATCTACTTTGTTAGCAGGGTTCTCCAAGGAGCTAAGCTAAATTATCCAGCATTGGAGAAGCTAATTATGGCCTTGGTCCATGCTGCGAGACGCCTTCGAAGGTACTTCCAAGCTCACCCCATAACCGTACTTACTGATAAGCCAATTAAGCAGATACTTTCGAAGCCGAAGAAATTTGGAAGGATAGCTAAATGGGCTATCGAGCTAGGAGAGCATGATATTGAATACAAGGGCAGAAACTCAGTCAAAGGGCAAATATTGGCAGACTTTTTAGCAGAAACACCCTCCGAACCGAAGCATGACACAAAGGTTGTTGAAAAGAAGCCTGACAAAGCAATCAAAGGGTGGAAACTTTATACTGACGGAGCCTCCAACTCCGATGGTTCTGGCGCAGGTCTCATGCTTGTTGATCCCAAAGGGAAGGAGTACACTTACGTACTCCGTTTTGAATTCGAAGCTACAAACAATGAAGCGGAGTACGAAGCCTTGCTAGCAGGCCTCCGACTGGCCAAAGACATGGAGGTAGAAGACTTGGCTATTTTCGTTGATTCACAACTCATATCCAATCAGATAAAAGGATCCTACGAGGCGAGGCAACCTGTGATCAAGCAATACCTGGATAAGGCCAAGGAAATGCTCGAAGGGTTCGCATCCTACGACATAGAGCATGTTCGGAGAAACCAAAACAAAAAGGCGGATGCCCTTAGCAAACTGGCATCAATGGCATTTGCTCATTTAACTAAAGAAGTTCTGGTCGAAGTGTTGGTAGATAGGTCCATCGTCCGAAAGGAAGTGTCTGACGTGATACAAGAGGAAGACTCAAATTGAATGACTCCAATTAGAGAGTATCTAATAAGTGGTATAGTGTCGGAGGATCAGAAATTAGCTCAAAAGGTCCGCATCAAAGCACCACAGTATAGGATCATGGGGAACTACTTATACCGAAGGTCTTTTCTTTCCCCATGGCTACGCTGTGTAGGACCTAGGCAAGCCACCAACATCATTCAAGAAGTACATGAAGGATCCTATGGGATTCATGCAGGACCCCGCTCCGTTGTTTCTAAAATCATGAGGGTCGGGTATTATTGGCCCTTGATGCGCAGGGACACCGTTGACATCATTCAGAAATGTGAAGGTTGTCAAGTTCACTCAAGGGTTCCAAGGCTACCAAAACAAGATATGACCTCTGTAACCTCTGCATGGCCCTTCAGTCAATGGGGGATAGATATTGTAGGTCCTCTGCTAGTTGCTCCAGGAGGAGTAAAGTTCTTGGTCGTAGCCATCGACTATTTCACTAAATGGGTGGAAGCAAAACCTTTGGCATCCACCACAGGAAGGCACATGGAAAAATTCGTATGGGAGCATATTATCAGTCGGTTCGGAATACCTCACATCATCATTTCAGATAATGGGAAGCAGTTCGCGAAAGGGCTATTCCCAGTGTTTTGCAGAGGCCTGAATATCAAACAATCCTTCACTTCCATCTACCATCCTCAAGGTAACGGACAAGTGGAAGTTACCAACAGAGACATCATAGAAGGAATAGAATGAAGGCTGGGTTACAGTCACCACGGTTGGGTAGATGAACTACCTTAAGTACTTTGGGCTCACAGAACGCATACAAAGTCAAGTCATGGGGAGACACCTTTTAGCTTGACATATGGCACGGAAGCTGTCATCCCTTCGGAAGTAAGTGTCGAAACAGAAAGAGTCATGAACTTCGAGGCTGCAGACAATGAAGAAAGGCTCCGCAGCAACCTAGACCTACTCGAAGAACGAAGGGAGATAGCCTCAATCCGGGAGGCTATCCATAAGCAAAAAATTGAAAGATACTACAACAGTCGGGTTCGGCCTTCGACCTTCAAACCAGGGGAATACGTCCTTTGACTCAACAGCGCAAGTAAAGCTTAGTACCAAGGTAAACTAGGACCTACATGGGAAGGGCCCTACGTTGTTAAGGAAGTATATGGCAACGGAGCCTACAAGCTGGAAACCCTGGATGGAGACGTTATTGATAGAACCTGGAATGGCACTAACCTTCGTAAGTTCTACGTATGAAACTTACAATGTCTAAGGACATTTTCTATTTTGCTTTCAATCAATGTATTTGCATTCTTCTCACTTGGGGAAAGAAGCATTAATGGTAGGCGTCTAGTATTCATTTCTAAAAATGATGTAATCCTCCCTACCCACTTAATGATAATAACACATTTCCCTCAAATCTCTTGTTTCGTTCAATACAACAAAGATTTGCCCACCAAGTCGCTTTATAAGTTTCAATGTCGAAGGGATGTACAAAGACTAAATAACATGTCTTGCTCATATGCATAACATCCATCTCAACTTCACATTAACTTTCCTATATGGCCTTAAGGTATTTTAAGCCTTTCGCTGCCCAAAGGATCAAGACGGAGTGGGTCGTGACCCTCTGTCAGCAGTCAAATTATACGATTGCTAATATTCTTGGTGAAGTAACTACACACAATGAGGCTATGCATCTACCATACGCCTTAGGTTGTAAAAAACATTTTTACGCAAGTAAAAATAAAAAGAGAAGAATCACGCATGGCAAAATTCGAGCCCTAGTGGCTTCAATGTAGATTTATGACTAGGCTAACTAGTCTAAAACAGGCCGTAGCCTTAACGATCCAACAAAATAAAATATTGTCTTAGGCCGTAGCCTACATCACACATACCACATGTTAATTGTTTCATCAGGCACGAAGCCTGGAAAGGAACACAGACAATTGTTTTAAACATGGTACATGCCACCCTGAGGATCAAATTACAACCACATGGTTTCCTTCATCAAACCTTGGAATGAGTGGGATCAGCCGAACCTGGAGAGGGGACCTTGGGTGACGGAGTCTTCTTGGAGGAAGTCGGAGGCTGGACTGTCCTTGGCTTCTTGGCCAGCAGGTCCTCAATTGAGGCCGCTGGGTCCTTCGTCACATCTGCAAGGAAAGGGAACTCTAAAGCAGTTAATTGATTACCTGCATCATCATACTCTTTTTCTTGAGTTGCCCTATAGTAAGGAACTTTTTCCAGCATCACCAGTTCCCCAGTCTTGGCTATCTCCTCCAAAGTGGTACACTTACCATGGAAAATGGCAGCATTCACCACATTCCCAATGGCAATCCCCACATCATCGCTATGGTAAAGTTCCATAGCAACATAGGGGATCACCTTGGTTACCAGGTCCACCCTGTCCTTCTTCAGCATTTTCAGGCGAAGGTTTAACCCATCCACCTTTTCTCGGAGCTTGATCTCTTGGTCCAGCAACTTCGCCCTTTCTTGTTCGAGGCCTTCACACTTGGATGAAAGAACAGATATCTGCTCCTTATAACCAACGACCATTGAGCCTTCGACAGTTAGCCTGCTGCATTCAGCCTCGCTCGTTGTCAGCTGACCTTTGAGCTTTTCATTCTCAGCTCTGAGATCTTGCACCAAGGGGTTCTTGTCAAAATCCTCCAAGGCATCTTCACACTTCTTTTCCAGGTCTGCATACTTTTGATCCCTAGCCTTCTCCCTCCTCAGCATAACATCCATTTCTTCTCGAGCTTTTGAGACAGCACGGAGCAGTTCCCTTGTCCTATCATTGAGCTGATTGTCTAGCATGCACTGGCGGATATAGCTTTTGTCATGAAGGTTGCAGAGCCTTTCTATGGACATGTTATCCATCACCCCCTTCCACTTGGGTGGGATTACATTACTCACGAGTTGGTGACAAGATAGGGGAGAAGGAAGTTCTTTCGTATCAGGAAGTCCTGCAGCACATATAAATGTGTTAACATATTATTACTGGTATTTAATTTTTCGTTACAGGTATGAAACATTACCATGAATATCATCACCGCTGGGCCCTTCGATGGCTGGAAATACCACAGCCTTACCCTGGGCACTCTTTTGCTGGGTAGTTCGAGAGGGAGGAGTAGGTAGGATAAGCTTCCTCTTAGAATCAGACTTCACAGCTTTAGCACTGCCACCTTTCCTGCTTCGGACCCTCTCACCTATGCCGGAGGGTCCTACGATGGCCAACTGTCCTTCGGAGACTGGTTCGTCAGAGTCAGCAACATTCTTCACAAGTTGATCTTCCACATCTATGGGTTCCTTTGATGGAGGAGCAGACGATATAGGTTCGATGGGCTGGGCTTCCACATCATTGTTTTTTATGGACACTGATGGGGAGCCCACGCCATAGCTTGTCTCTTGGGGATTCTTTGGAAGGAAGCTCACTTCCTTTGCACCACCAGCCACCACAAAGTTCTTGAATGACATCTCTACACAAAGAATCAAATAAGATAAATATCAGATAGATAAGTTTTTATTTTTTATTTTAATCAAAAAAGTACATACTTTCTCCATCACAAATAATCTCAGGTACCAAAGGAGACCCCTCCCATCTTTCAGCAATGCCAGCCATGAAGAGGATTGGCTCAGGGAATGTTTGGCAGTCAGCTGGATGGTGAGCCAAACGTTGATACAAAGGGTTTCTTCTCACAGTATAGGGTAATGGATCGTTGAACCTTTTTTCATCATATTGAAATTTTGGGTTTAGCAATGCAGAGTATGCCGGAGGGATAATGGTGTTTTGGATATAAAAGAATTTGCCTTTCCAGTTCCTTATGTTAGTAAAAGGCCTATCTATCAGAATGGGCACATCCCTCTCACCCCTTTTGGCCAAGGTCAACCAATCTCCTCCTGGATATAGATTCAGAAAACCCCTAAGCACAGTCAAGGATGGTTCGAACCCATAAACTTTGCACATCACGATGAATGTCGTAAGCTTGGCTAGGCCAAAAGGGTTGAACCTAGAAGTGTGTACCTCATAATACCGGAGGAATTCTAAAATCATAGGGTGCAAGGGTATCCTAAGATTGGAGGTGGTGAATGCATGGGTATACAGGCCTACATAATTTTTAGGGGCATCAAATATCCCTTGACTTTTACTAGGTAGCATGATTTTATGTTCCTTTGGAATTGGGTAATCGGCGAGGAACTCTTTAAGCTCCTCCCTTGTTAATGTGCAACCTTGTTGCTTTATTACAAACTTTTTATTGGTTGACATTGATTCTTCTAAAGAACACAATAATGTACTTGAAATACAGAGAAGAAGGAGCACTTTACCTTGTTTGATCGAAGGCTTGATCGGAAGAGGTTTTAGTAGGTGAAAAAACTTGGGCAGAAGTTAAAGTTATGTTAGGGTTTTTGTTTTTCAAATTTATATACCCCTACATATAATAAATCTTGGCCCTACGCGTGTCACAATTATCTCCTTATCGCCGGATTTCAAAACTAGTTTAAATTTTGAAAGGACGTTTACTTTTACCGAGGATAAGGGGTGGTTAGAATACTTGTTGGCATTAATTACGGTCAACAGATGCAAGACTTTTCACCTTCGTTCATTTTTTGTGACGAAGAGGTAGTTTTGTCTCTGTTTCTGAGTCGTAAGAAATATTTCTTGTTCGTACATATCACTTTCGACTGGGGGGCTTGATGACGTACCCTCCGATTAGGTCGAAAGACCCCCCTTCGGCCTCAGTCAAAATTACATTACGAAGACCCAAGTCTTTCTTCATAAGTCATTGGTGGCGTAAAACCATTCATCATTGACATGGTTACCAGTTGGGAATCCGCCAGCCGAAGGCCTATGCCCTTCGGTGTCTTCCCTTGAAGATGCCAAGACAAATAAGAACCTTGACTTGGTCTTCCCCCACGTTCCCACTACGTCCTTAGCTTCCCTGCCAAGTCCGAGATAGTGGGGATGAAGCCTTAGCGGTTACCACAAATCAGGGGACGCCCCCCATGATCTCCTAAACGTGTGCTAACACTCTCCAAGCTATTTTCATCACCTATAAATAGGTTGGACGAGTCATTTCAATGGTATGTTCACTCAACACAGCATTTCACATACATCATATTATTTACAACTCATATCACATACTTACTCTCACGCCGGAGGTGGTTCACAGGGCCCAACCCCTGCGCAATCACTTAACGAAGTGTCTACTATTTCTTATTGCAGATTGACTACAAGTTTGGTGCAAGCATATCACCCCTCATACCCTTCGATCATCATCGAAGGCCTGTTCGTACGAATTATTGTACAATCAGTGTTGTTACTGGCTTCATAGCATCAAAGTTGAACTTCTTAAGTATGTCAGATACATACTTGTCTTGACTGATAAAAATACCCTCCTTTGACTGCTTAACTTGAAGTCCCAAAAAGAAAGTTAACTCACCCATTGAACTCATTTAAAATTCATTTTGCATCAGCTGCTCAAACTCCTTGACCATGGACTGTTTGGTAGCTCCAAATATGATATCATCTACACAAACTTGAACCAACATGATATCCTTCTTGTCTCTCTTTATAAACAAAGTCTTATCAATGGCTCCCCTTCTGTAACCATGTTGCAATAAGAAAGTAGAGAGCCTCTCATACCAAGCTCTAGGAGCTTGATGAAGGCCATAAAGAGCCTTAACCACCTTGTAAACTTTGTTAGGATGAGTAGGATTTTCAAAACCAGGAGGTTGCTTAACATACACCTCCTCTGTGATCTTGCCATATAAAAAGGCACTCTTGACATCCATTTGATAAACCTGAAATCCCATATAGGATGCAAAAGCAAGAAAGATTCGAATTGCTTCAATCCTTGCTACAGGAGCCAATACTTCATCATAATCCACTCCTTCTTCTTGTATGTAGCCTTGTGCAACTAACCTTGCCTTGTTCTTGATGACATTCCCTCTTTCATCTCTCTTGACTCTGAACACCCATCTTGTACCAATTACCTTCTTACCATCAGGTAGATCACATAGTACCCAAACTTCTTAAAGTTTGAATTGTAGCAGTTCTTCTTGCATAGCTTCAACCTAACTTTCTTTAGTCAATGCTTGAGCAATATTCTTGGGTTCCTCTTGAGAGATAAAGCAAGTAAACAGACATGTTTGATGGTCCTTATGATTCATTCTGTTTTGTTTATAGACAAAGCTAAGTAAAGCATTATGAGGTTTAGTAAAACTCTTAGCTTTATGTCTTGTCATCACTCCAGAAGTAGAAGGACCAATGATTTGATCAGTAGGATGATTCTTATGAATTTTTAAGTTTGGAGACTGTGGAACTCCATAAGTATCATCCAAATTAGTGAAATCAGCATCTTCATTGGAATCTGAGAAAATACCTTCATCTTCAAACTCATCATCAGTATCTTCTAAGCCAGGCATAGTAGGATCATCCAAATCATCCAAAGTGCTGATAACTGGTGCAGCAGTACTTTGGTCAAAAGTACTGTCCAAAGTACTGTGAGAGTATTCTGCAGTTTTGTTCTTTTTCTTTGCTTCTTCATAAGCTCTTCTTTGGTCATCAGTATAAGAATGTGCTAAGACATCTTGAAGAAGCATCTGATTTAGTTCATCTTGAATAGATTGATCCTCAGCAGACAATGAGGATTTTGGTGCATCAGTACTTTTCTTTGGATCAACAGAAATTGGTTCTTCATCAGGAACAACATCAGGTCTAATATGAACTCCATGAACAACATACTGTAAATCTTCTTCATTGTGTACAGGTTGATTTTCTTCTCTAACAGGTACATAGTTCATAGAAGGAGTCAAAACTTCAAGATCAAACATCCAATCAGGACCTTTTCCCTTCTGATTTTCTTGATCTTCTAAAAATTCAACATGAAGACAATCTTGAACCTTCTTAGTGACTCTGTTGTACACTCTAAAGCCTTTGTTGTTGGTGCAGTACCCTAATAGATAACCTTCTTCTGACTTGCCATCAAACTTCCCCAAATTATCAATAGTATTTAGAATAGTGAGAGGACATCCAAAAGGATTCAGAAATCGTATGTTGGGTTTAATTCCCATCAGCAACTCATAAGGTGTCTTCATCTGGGGTTTTGTGACTGAGACTCTGTTAAGCACATAGCAAGCAGTACTTACAGCTTCAGCCCAGAATTGAATAGGTAAAAGAGAATCTGCAAGCATAGTTCTGGCTGCTTCAATCAAAGTCCTATTCTTTCTCTCTGCAACACCATTCTGTTGTGGTGTTCTTGCAATGCTGAACTCCCTCTTGATCCCTTTGTTAGCACAAAACTCATCCATAAGTTTGTTCTTGAATTCAGTCCCATTATTACATCTAATACTTCTAACTTTGAGACTCAGTTGGTTTTTAAGTGCTATGATAAGATTATGGATAGCATCAAAAGCATCATCTTTAAATCCTAAGAAAAATACCCAACTGAATCTACTGCAATCATCTGTCACAACCAAGCAGTACTTTTTCTTATTTAGGCTTGCAATTGCAACAGGTCCAAATAAATCCATATGTAACAGCTCCAATGGTTCTCTAAGAATCCTTTCCTCAAGCTTCTTGCATGAAGCTTTGTGTTGTTTACCCTTGTTGCACGCCAAACAGGAGTGATCATTCTTGTAAGTCTTTGAAGGTAAACCTCTAACTAAATTTCCTTTGACCAGTTTGTTGATATTCTTGAAATTTACATGGCCCAATCTTCTATGCCATTGATGTGCTTCTTCAGATGTTGCTTTTGCCACTAAACATGTAGCTCTTCCAGAAGAGTGAAGACTCTTCATATCCATACTGTACACATCATTTGTTCTTGGTACTCTAAGTACTACCAAGCTATCATCAACAGGCTTGAACTTAGGGGAAAGGATGAGACATTATGTGTCAGTGAATAACACAGGATGCTTTTTATCACAGATTTGAGATACTGACAATAAGTTGAATTTGAGCTCCTTCACATATCTAACATTCTCAAAATCTATGCTCCCTGTCTTGATGGTTCCTTTTCCAGTTATTCTTCCTCCATTGGGATCATTCCCAAATGCAACTCTTCCTCCACAAATAGATCTAAAATCTGACAGAGTCTCCTTGTCTCCTGTCATGCTCACTATCCACAATAAGATGATCTTTAAGCTCCTCCTCTGGGTTGCCCTGCACAAAGATAAAAGAGTTAGTGTCTTTTAGGAACCCAAGCCATTACTGACTTGTGTTCCCCTTGTAGAGTAACATACTCAAATTCTTTGAGTATGTAATCTTCACAGTTTTTGTAGACAGAATCAAGCATTATCTTTTGTTTTAAAACTTGTGGTGAATTTTCAGCAAAACTTTCTTTTTCAACAAAAATCTCCTTTTCTTTTACCATAAAATCATCTGTTTCACCAGTACTTGTTGAAAGTACTGTTTGTTCATCATCAGTACTTTCCTTCTTAACCCATTTAGTTTTAACTTATGGTGTAGAGTCCCTTGATCTAGCTACTCTTCTGGAATTGTAACTTCTTCTAGATTGATAGTAATTAGGTCTCCTAGGACTCCTATTCCAAGAGGTGTTTGGTGAAAATTGAGCAGTACTTTGAGAAAGTATTGTATTTTGCTTAACAGTATCTTGCAAAGTGTTTGAAGGTACTGGAGGTTTTGAAAAGGGTCTTCTCTGGTGAGGGTGCATGTAGTCAGGTGAGAAGTTTCTATGGTTGACCCTATTTGAATGGTTCCAAGCTGGTCTATTTTCTCTTGGTTTTTGGTTGATAGGTCTGTTCTTAGGGAACTTACTTAGGTATTCTGAATGTAAGTCACAGTCCTTAATCAAATGATCAGGACTAAAACAAACAAAACAGAGTTTTTGTTCTGTAATCCCAAAATTTCTTCTTCTAAATGTATTACCAAACCTATCCTGATTTCTAGGTGTTTAATTAAAGCTGTTTTGACCAAAATTATCCCAAAAAGGTTTAGTATGATTGTAAAAAGGTTTTCTTAAAGGTACTGCTGAAGGTGTAGCAGTACTTTGAGGTGTAGCAGTACTTTGAGATGAAAGTACTGCTTGACTTTTAGCATCATCTACCTTAGGTGTCTCAACTGTTTCCTCTTGGGTTTCAGACCTAGATTGACCAATAAGCTTCTTTCTAAATTCTAGATTGTCTACACCAAAACGAGAAACATCATGTCTTATGGGTTGATGACTACCAGTGGGATGTGGAACAGCATGATAACCCTTGTCTTTCTTATATAGGAGATGGTTCACTAAATGATTCCTCGTTACTAGATGTGTCAACATAATTAATAAGCTCATCATCACTAGTGGTTATATCCTCAAAATCAAGGTCATCTTTATCACTAGGTGGGTTTTCATCTACACTACTGAAATCCATACCAAAACCTAGACCAGTCCTATTGTAAGCTCGTCTTTGTTTTTCAACATAACTAACCTGAGAAAGACCAGATTCTTTCCAGGCATCAAACTTGGCTAACAAATCATCTCTCTCCTTAGTCAGTTTCTCAATTTCAGAAATCTTACAATTTAACTTACATTCACTTAATTTTAACTGATAATCCTGTTGTTCATATTTTTCTGCCCAAGCCATTTCATTATTTTCATGTGTTATAATTTTGGCTTCCATAGATTCTAAGGTTATTTGATAACCTGCTACCTCAGACCTAGCTTTTATACAGTTATCTCTTTCAATCACATAACTTTTAAGGACTTTTTGATAAAAGTCATGACAGTTCGAGCATACCTCCGAGATAGGGGATGAGCTTGTTGAAGTAGCCATCATAGCAAGTAGAACAGGATCATCTTCACTCTCCATGCTCCAGTCAAAGCTTCCAAAACCATCTTTAGACTCCATAGCAGCATGTTCAGGTTCCTCATCGAAAGCTGTGCTCCAGTCAAATTCTTCCATAGAATCCCCCACAGCTACCATACAGTAGGTTACTGGTTCATCATCAAACTCAGCACTCCAGTCAACCTCTAATAAATTCTCTTGAGCAACCAAAGCTTTTGTTTCTGTAATAGGAATTTCTTTCAACTCTAGCTTTGGTTTCTCAGTCATCCTGTTTGCTTGATATTTAGCAAACCTGCATTCCCTTGCAAAATGTCCAGTCTTTTGACAATTGAAGCATTCAATCTTGGATTTGTCAAAAGTGATTCCCTATTTTGGCTTGAAGTCAATGCATCTTCCTGTCTTCTTCATGAACTTCTTTATCCTTGCAGTGATCATAGCAACTTGCTACCTGATATCAATTTCTTCAAGAGCATCCTCTTCAATCTGTGAGAGATCTTCTTCATAAGTGACAGGTAGATAAGCTTGTTGTGCAAAGAAAGAGCATACAACTTCATCTGAGTGGATGATTGGTGGGGCTTGCTGAGCAGTGGGGGTAGAATAGGAAGCAGTACTTTGAGCAACAGTACTTTGAGTGGGAGAAGCAGTACTTTTGGTAGAAGTATTGCCCCTCTTTTCAGATGATACAAAGGCAATACTGTGAGATTTGGAACTGGTTTTGCCATTCATCTCATGCTCATACACCTTCAGATGATTGTAGAGATCATCAAAGTCCATAACATCCAAACCAGGTTGTCCTCTGATCATTGTAGCTATCACATGCCATGTCGATGGCAGACTCCTTAAGAACTTGAGATTAGCATCTTCAACTGAAACTTCTGCTTTGTATAGCTCCAACATGCTAAGAAGGTTTTGAAATCTGTCATAAGCAGCATCAAGGTTTTCTCTTTCTCCAACAGTGAATGTTTCAAACTGCTGCTTCAACAGATTTCTGTGCATCTTTTTGGAAGCATCATTACCTCCAAACCTGGTTTTGAGAGCAGCCCAGAGTTGCTTTGCATCTTTAGCATCATGGAACTTGAGAAGATGACCATCTAGAATGGCAGACAAGAGAATGTTGAGTGCCTTCTCTTGATTCCTTAATGTTACTGCAGGTAAGACTGCCTTAGGTGCTTTGGGTTGTCCAGGAACATCAATAGGTTCTGGAACTTCTTCATTACCATTGACAATTATATTCCACAGTGGTTGGTCTGTAATTGCAATGTACTGTCTCATCTTCATGCTCCATAGGTCGTATTCTCCCTTCTTAATGAAAGGTATTCTCATTGAGGTGATGGAAGGTGGTGGAACAACATCAGTCGACATCTTTAGGTTTTAGGGTTTCTTCTTAGTCAGAGTTTCCACACAAGCTCTGATACCACTTGTTGGATCGATGTACTCTAACCAAACTAACTTAAATAGCTTGTTAAGGTTTAATAACCTCGGATAAATCCTAAGTTATTAACAATGAAACACTGAGTAATCTTTATTAAGTACGCGGAATTTACTTAACAAATCTAAGAAGAATATAACTTTAACTTTTATTAATAACTCTAAATCTGCTTGTTATGCAGACTCTTCAACAACTCTAAAACACTAATAATAATCGTACTTTATGAATACTAAAACTCTTCTCTAAAACTCGTACTTCTAATGCCAATCTAGGGGTCCTTTTATAGGCTCAAGGATAACCCTAGTCGGTTTACAATTTGTATCCTTGTACGACAAGTAATCTAAACATAGAATAAACAAAGCTTTCCATAAACGAATATAACAGTTCTTTAGCTTTGCAGTACTTTGACTTCGACAGCAGTACTTTGACTTTCTCTTTAGCAGTACTTTGACTTTTCCAGTACTTTGTCAATATTCAGTACTTTAACATTCTTCAGCACTTTCATATCCCAACAGGCATCTTTGGCCACTTGACATAATTGGTCCTTCAAGTCCCATTCTTTATAATTTGGCCACACTACACTTCTATAACAAGTTATAATATGGCAACTTAGGTCCCCCTCATTTATATAACTATAATGTAACATTTATTAATTATTAGTTTGACTATCGAGTTGACTAGTCAATCATGTCAAGTCCTTAGACCATATCCATCTAGGGTAGGGCCTATTTGTATTTCGGGATACGGGTGTAACAATCAGTGTCATACATTGGGCTTGTGTCACTCATGTGGAGTTCTTGCATGTTGGCCATCAACATTACAGCTGCGTTAGCTTGCAAGTCCTCCATATCATCATTGGAATCTGCATTAGCCATGAAGCTCTGTTCTTTGTTGGTAAGTGTTCCACCAGCTTCATCTTTGAGAGCCAAGAGTAAAGCCTCCTTGTGATAAGCACTGCCTCTTGTTCTCGGCTTTGGACAAGCATTCACCAAATGACCCTTTTTGTTGTAGTTGTAGCATCTAAGACCAGTATTCCCATTCTGAGCATTTCCCTAATCAACAATTTGAACCCTTTGCTGTGGAGCAACCATGTTATTCCTTCCAGAAGCATTAAATCCTTTACCACTACCCATCTGACGACCATTGTTTCTATTCTAAACCTCAACCCTTCCATTGTTAACAACTGCTTGATTCCTTGTGTTAGATAAGGTACGAATACGGTTGTTGGATTTGTTAGCAAATCTCCCGAAGGCTCGAGCAATTAATGAAAATCCTTGATTTAACGTATCGAAAGCTTTTGCGTCCTTATTCGGTGTCTCACTGTAGAGTGTTGAATCGGTGTTGTTGTTGTAAGGAACCAGTTGAGTTTCGTGTGATTGTTGTGATGGATCATATGGTGTAATCTGGGCTGATTGTGGTGGATTAGTAAAGACAGTAGGCAACAGTGGAAATTGTGGATAACAAGCTTGAGTGAACAAAGCAAGAGCATTTGCATTTGGTAAAGGTGCAGTAACTCCACGGAGAGCTTTATCTTTGTCCACCTCCTTGTGATGGTGCTTCAAGTAGTCATACAACAACCCGTACTTTGCCTTGTGAAGATCTTTAGCTTGACAGATGAATGTAATATACTTTTCCCAATCAGGACCAAGATAGCTTAGGAACTTTGTGTTGATTGCAATTTTTGGCATAATGATGTTGTGTCTGTCCAAGTCATTGATGATGTCTATGAACTGATGATAGTATGACTCTAATGATTCCCCCTGTTCAATCATGAAGTTCTCATAGGATAAGTAAAGTTTTGACTCCATGTCTTCTTGATTGAGTTCTTGCCTGCCATTAGGAGATGAATGTGATCCCACATTGCTTTTGCAGTTTTCTGAGCATTAACACTGCGAAGAGTCAGATTAGGTAAACCCAAAAGGATATATTGCATTGCAAGTTCATCAGCTTCAAAATGAAGTAGTTGTTCGGCAGTGAGTTGATCCATATTGAGAATGGAAGTAATGTCATCTCTTGGTGGAGTAGCATTTGGATCTCCGGGTACTGTTGTAGTAGGCATTTGAAAAGGACCTTCAAGGATGACCTTCTTCAAGAACTTACCATGTGGTTTCTTAAGATCACAGAACCTAAAGAACTGCATCACCCATTGATCATAGTTTCCAGGAGTGAGCATTGGAGGTCTATCAAGGGATCTAGCTTCGTGAATGGATTGTTGGTTGCTTATAGCTTCACACATCTTTGCAAACCAAGTGGGTTCCTTTTGTGTTGTTGCGTTCATAGCATAATTCTGTGGAAACTGATACTGAAAGTAGTTAGCATAGTGATGTTGTTGTGGGTATTGTTGAAGGAATTGTTGTTGTGGAAGTGGTTGTGCAATTTGATGAGGAAAGTAATTTCCAACTTGTTGTGGTTGTTGTTGAAATTGTTGTTGAGCATATTGTTGTTGTTGTTGTTGAGGATATTCATGAGGAAAGTAGTTGGATTATGGTGGTTGAGACATCATTGAAACTTGTGTTGATGATGGATCTTTGTAGTCGAATGAAACTTGATGTTTTTGTTGAAGAAGTACTTAGGCGTAAACAATACCTTAGGCGTAAGACTGCTGAGCTTAGGCGTAAAAGTCCCTTAAGCGTAAACTGAAGGCTTAGATGTAATCCTCCTTAAGCGTAAGCTACCTTCTTACAAGTAAGAGTATCTTACTCGTAAACTTAATAGTTAAACGTAAGCTTAAGCGTACACTAAAGACTTAGAAGTAATGAACCTTAGGCGTAAGATTTAACTTAGGCGTAAAGGCTTACTCGTAAGCTTTTAACTTATGCGTAAGTTTAGGGTTTAAACCAAAATCTTTCACACTTGTCCAAGTGTGAGGGATATCCACAAGTCGAAGTGTTTTTCAAGCTTGTCCAAGCTAGTAAAACACTGAGTTACCAACAGCTTTGAAGAAAATGATGAAGATTCCTTAGGCGTAAAACTTGTTAGGCGTAAACTCTGACTTAGGCGTAAAGCTTATGCGTAGAATTAGGGTTTGCTTAGGCGTAAAGAAAGGGTTTTGATATTACGCGTAAAAAGAGGGTTTCTTTAGGCGTAAAACTAACAGAAGTTACCAAAACGTATTTTTATTCATCAAAACGTTTTGTACACTCGTTTTTAATAATGAAACAGCTTCAAAAACACCAAAATAACAAGAAAGTTTTGAACTTGATGAACCAAAGTTATTTTTGAGCTTAAGCGTAAATTTGAACCACAATTCAAAAACGAGTTTAAAAGCGATATAAAACACGTAAAGCTTCAAACTTTTTGTCAAAACAATGATTCTAAACACTATATTAACCTTAAAACACAAGAATCTTTAAAAGTATAACGTGAAACTTACGTGTACGAGTACAAAACTTCAAACACAAATCATTTTACCCAACTAGATGGCATATGATACCACTGTTAGGTCACCATAATATGAACACAAGTGTATAGATGTATGATAGAAACAAGATAAAAGAATGGACGGTTGATTCTTCACACGAATGATAATAAAGAAATGTTTATGTTTATTATGAAATAGATCAACACCTCTCAAATGAGAGGTTACATTGTATTTATATGCAAGGGAGCTAGGGCAACAAGTCTAGTCCCTTCCCTTGGCCTTTTGGGCCTTTGCATAGGCTTATATGGGCTTTCTACATAAGCCTAGCTCTAATTACAAACATAAAAGCCATAATTAAGCAACCTATTACAATGAAATGACACTTGATAATACTAGTTACAAGTGATTCCAACAATTTGTATCAACAAGATCATCTTGACCCATATGTTTAAAATATTTCGTATAATGATATCATATCGTCTCATCTGTTTAACATCTCATGTATAACGATATCATCTAGACTCATTCGTTTAACATCTCATGTATAACGATATCATCTCGACTCATCCGGTTAATATGTTTCATATAACCATATCATATCGACTCATCCATTTAACATATCATGTATACGATATCATCTTGACTCATCCGTTTAACATCTCATGTATAACGATATCATCCCAAATTATTCGTTTAACATGTTTTGTATAACGATATCATATCGACTCATCCATTTAACATCTCATGTAACGATATCATCTCGACTCATCCGTTTAACATCTCATGTATAACGATATCATCTCGACTCATTCGTTTAACATATGATGTATATCAATACCATCTCGACTCATCCATTTAACATCTCATGTATAACGATATCACCTCGACTCAACCGTTTAACATTAATTAAATAAAAGTAATTTTTTAACATAATTTTAATACTAATTATATAGTTTTTAACATAATTTTAAATATTACGTAACTTTTCAACACTAATTATATATATTTTAAATACTAATTATATATTTTTTTAACAAAATTTTAATAGTAAGTAATTTTTTAACATAATTTTAATACTAATTACATAATTTTTAACATAATTTTAAATACCAAGTAATTTTTTAACACTGCTTATATATTTTTTAAATACTAACTATATATGTTTTTAACATAATTTTAATAGTAATTAATTCTTTAACATAATTTTAATACTAATTATAGTATTAACAAAACTATTTCATACTAATTATATATTTTGTAACATAATTTTAAATGAAAGTAATTTTTTTAAGTAAAATAATTGTCCCGAGGACAAGTCCTCGACAATAATTTTTTCACTTCTCCCTTCCCCCCAAATTTCCATTGTCCCACCAATACGCTAAACGACAAAAAGTATTTAGTTTTGTTGAGGACATGTCTTCAGAAAATGTCTTCGGCTAAGAAAAAAGCACTAAAGTTAATCTGAAACCAAAATGCTTAGCAAAAAAAAGTTATATCTCCTCTTCCTACACATCGGCGATACTACACCACCACCTCCTCCTCACTACACCATCGTCTGCACCACACCGCCACTACACCACCATCACCACCACACGAGCACCATTGTGCACTTTTCCTCCTCCCTCTCTCGTTTAATTCTTTCCTCAATCCCTCTCTTGTTTAATTATTTCTCTTCTCTTCTCATTTCTTACTCTCTTTTGCACCACTACTAACCCTAGTATCATTTTTTTTGGAAATAAGCCTAGTAATAAGCTTAGAATAATAATAAGAAGTTGTCGTGGCTTTTATTACTTATTTTTTATTCTCTGCCCAGAATAAGCCGACAATAAGCTGCCGAGAATAAGCAGCCACTAAGGTAATGTATTACCTTGGTATTTCTTTTTAGCAGTTTCTTGGTATCTCCGAGGACATGTCACCGTCAAAATTTATGTTCTCGTTTTATAAAATTGATTAAGTTTAATAAATTATGTACAGCCTAGACCACAAGCAGTCTTTTTGTAGCCCCGAGACCCCAGCCGAGACCACGTTATGTTCTCGTTTGTTACATACGATATTGTTTCCTCATATGTTATATGGAATGTACGATTTTATTGGAATGTGCTCTTATTTTATGGAATTAATGTGTTCTCTTTTTATGGAATGTGCTCTTGTTTTATATAATGTGCTCTCATTTTATGGAATGTATGGAATGTATGTATGTGATAGACGGGTATGTTATATGGAATGTATGGTATGTCTTAGAATTTTAGTGATTAATTTCAGAAAATCCCATGTTTGGAACGGCTTTTTGAATGTTTTGTCTCATTTAGGATATGGATGCGTATAAATGATTTACTATTTTAGATGATTTCGACAGTGTTTCTCCTTTACTCCTACGAATATGTATTTAATACACATATTTGGGGATTTGAGAGGAAATGCTGTCAAACTTTTCTCAATTAGTAAATCAGTTATACGCATTCACATATGAGACGAATCATTCAAAGAGTGGGTTACGATTGCCTTTCAGAGTTGCACTAGGTGAACAAAATAACTCGTAATAATTCCACCTATACATGTGTAATAATTCCACATTTATATGTTTATGTGTTTAATTAAGTGCATATAATAACTAATTGCATCATTATAACGCAATTATGATAATTGACTTTTAGAGAAACGTTGTTGCAAAGAATTTTATGATGGTCTTGCCGCATTTCCTCGAGCATTGCAAGCCGTTATTGAATAGTTCCAAAAGATAAAATCTCCTTGTCGTCTTTGTCATAATGTACCTTATGTAAATATCACCAATCTAAAAAGGTACATAAGCTTAAATGGGTCGGACCCAAATTACACAACATGGCATAATCACGGTGAACCGGATTGATGAGTGTGTAAATACTCATCATTTTTGGTTAAATCTGAACTGCAAAACGTTTAAAATGCTCAGAAATGCATCAAAATACTGAAAATATCTCAAAATTGCAATTTATATGTTTCAGATGCAAAATGTTTAAAATCAGATGAAAAATGAGCTAAGTTTGCATAATTGGCAGTTTCAGTCCCCCAAGTTTCAAAAGTTATCAGAAATAGTCCCTGAGCACTTAATTTCAAAAGAAAAATCACCAAAGGTCCTTTTAAAATCATAAGTTGTCAAAATTAGTCCTTTGATGAAAAATGTCAAAAGTTTTGAGAAATTACAAGTTTGGTCCTCCAAGTTTCAAAATTGTTAAAAATGGTCCTTGGAAATTTGAAAATGTCAAGTTTGGTCCTTGTACTATTAGAGCTTGTCACTTTTGGTCCCTTGGAACAACTTTGACAAAATGGCAGAATTGGTCCTTGTACTTTCAGAAAATGCAAAACAAGCCCTTGTATTAAAACCCTTGGCCTTGTCAAAACTGCCCATTGGACCCCTGTCATTAACCCTTGTGACCCCCTTCATTTGACCCCCCCTTTAATATTAAACCCCGGTCAACCCATCAGTCAAACATATCACCCCGCGCTTTTTTCTTCTTCCCCAACAACTCATCTGCAACACACAATCTCCCACACCTCCAGCTCAATTCCCACTCTCCTTGTTCCCCCCACCTCAACAACCTTCCAAGAGGCATTTAATGCACCCCTCCCCCTAACTCTCAAACCCCAACTGGCAAAAGCAATTTTGGCGCCAAAAAGTGATCAAATGGCTAATATTACTTCAACTGATCCAAAGGCTAAGATGAAAAGTGAGAAATGATCAGAGGGCAAGTGGAAGCATATTTGCATATAAAAAGAGGAAGAAGAAAGAGAGTGTAGAGTAGCACTTAGTCTAAAATCTTTATGTATGTCGTTTTTATGATTATGTTTTAAATTAAGCTCTAAAGTTGTAATCTTTTGTTTTATTGTACTAAACTCAAGTTACATTATCAGTGTAATCTACTTTTAATCATCAATTTCAAAGTTTAACCAAGTTTCATATTTTCAAGTTCACTGTTGCAAATTTGAGTTTCAAACTCTTATGTTCAAGTCTTTAGCAGCTTATTTTTAAGCTCAAATAAGCTTATTAAAGCTCCTTATAGCTTTTGGTTAGCTTAAAATCAAGTTTCAAACAATTTTGGATTTTGGTCAACAAAAGTCAAACTGGGCCAAAATGGAGAAGGAATTGGATATGGGTTGATGCAGAGCATGGATTTGGGTTGATAATGAGCTAGGTTATGGTTTAGATTAGGCTAGTGGTACCTGTGTTCTTTGGCAAGCCATAGTGGCTAGGACCTTATGTAAGTTAATTTTCAAAGTTTCATTGCATAATCTGTATTTGTAGTCATAAATAGTTCAAACCTGTTTAATTAGTTGTTATTAGGTCAGTTAGACTCAGTTTAAGTGTCTGCACATGCTAGTTCAGTAGGGAGCTCGGTTTTGCTTGCAAATCAGTAAAAAAAATGGTGTTTGGATCATAGGGTTAACCTATGTTTGAGGTTTGTTCAGTGGGTCAAACCTGTCTACTTAGTCTCAATAAAGGTCACTTGAATCATATTGGTCAGTTATGTGTGCATTAGAACACTCAAAGTCAACATCATATGTAATCTGTCTTATTTGCTTAACTGGTGAAATTTTGTAAAAGCATAAGCTTGTTTTGTGTTTAAAATACATAGAGATAGCTTGCAGTAGCTTCATTTCATCATTTAACATCACATTCAGTTGATAAATTGGTTTCAAAGTTCATAAAAGTCAAATTTACAAAACTGCTTCAAAAGTCAAAACATGAAAAATCCAGTTTGAGCCCAACTGGGATGATTTTTCATAGCTTCAGTTCTGGGCCAAATCAAGTGAAACTTGGGGTTTAAAAACTTCAGTTGGTCTATTTTCTTATTATCATTTTTGTAGATTTTTGTCAATTTTTTACAAGCTCTAAAATTGCTTGTCAACTTGGACTTATTTGCCCTGTGCACTGACTCAGTTAATACTGAGTCTGCACAGGGTCTTGCAGGGCTTGTCAAAAGCTCAATAGAGCTTATCTAGGTCTCATTTTTGGTTTACAAGTTCTTGGCCAGGTCTAGTTTAGATTCCAAAACCTGGTTTTCATTTTCAGCTTATTGGGTAGCTTGTGCTTAAGCTTAAAAGTGGTAGCTGGCCACTGTTTTTAGCACTTGAGATTTTAAAACATCAAATCATGGCAGTGAGTATTTAGAGGTTAAAGCTAGTGATACTTGTTGCATTTGGGTACTTTTAGCATTTTAAAGCTTCTGTGATAGATTGGTGCTCAGTTTGTAGCTTTTGGCTTATCTTGAGTGCTTATTTATAAGCACTCTCCACTGCAGCCTCAATTTCCTTCACACAAGCCACTGTTTTTATATTTTTCCTAGATTCACAATATTAATTTAGACTTTTCCTGAAATTTTCATAATTTTTCATCACTGTTTGCTATTTTTCTTCATTTAAAACAGTTTTTAAGTCTTTTTAATTAGCTTTTAATACAATTAAATCAGAAAAATTTCAAAAAAATAAGTTTTCATTTTTCCTAGGTTAAGATAAATATAAAAAGTCAAAAAAATATTTTTCCAGATTTTTCTTAGTTAAATTTGTATTTTTAAGCAATTTAAGTAGTTTTAAATAGTTTTTAATTCATAGAAAATAGAAAAATAATCAGAAAAATATAAAATTAGTTTTGAAAATTCTCTTTAGTTATTTTAGATTTTTCTAAGTCATAGTTTCATTTTTCTAACTTTATTTCATATTTTCTTGTATTTTAGGCTATTATTAAATAGTTAAAAACAGTTTTTAATTAATAATAATTAATTAAATAGTTTTAAAAATAATTTTCTTTTTCTAAAAATTTTCTCTTATAATTAGGTTTGTAAAAATGTCATTTTCATATTTTTAGGATTAATATTGTTTAAGTTTCACATTTTATTTTGTACGTCACGTAGTTTTTAATTTAAGTTTTATAAAAGAAAAATCAAAAACATCATTTTGCAAACAGTGATAGCGTTTATTTAATATATTTTATCTTTTTAATTTTCTTTAATTTGCATTTAAGCCTCTGTAATTTATAAACTTTTCCTTTAGGTATAATTGTTCATATTCAAAACTCTTTTCCGTTCAAATCTTCTCGATCACTATTCGTTTGGTGATTCATCGCACAGCTCGTTGGGACATAACGACCCGGGGAAACCCTATTCTCTCCTGATCTTCATTGCATTTGTTTCTAGACTGTTTTAAGTTTCTTACGGTTAGCCATTCACAAGTGGCTAGCTTGTGTGAGAAAAACTTGACTGTCTGGGAGCAGATCAAATTTTTGGCGCCGCTGCCGGGGAGCTGTGCTGATTATCTTCCGTTTAGCAGATTAGTGATTTGAATAAATCACTCTTTGTTCATACCATCTATCTATATCTATATATATTTTCTTATAAAAAATCCAAAAACCCAAAAACATCCAAAAACGTATAAAACACAAAAATATTTTCCTTTTGTTTCTATATATGTATCAAAGATAAAAATACAAAAAGATTTGTCGTTTTCTTTGTTTAATAATAACAACATAAAAGATTACCACCGCAAACCAAGGCAGTGTACTACCTAACTGGGGGTACGACCATAATAAGTTCCCGAACCAAAGATTAAAACTTGCCTTTGTGTCCTTGAGAGTGGTGTACCTTTTTCAAAGAAGCCATTCATCTTGTGCTTATTGGTTAAAAGTTCACTGTTGTTTTGCCTCGATTTTGTTTTAATTGGATTTGTTGTTATATCTACTTTTCAAAACCAGAAAACCCAAAAAGATTCTTCCTTCCCCATTTTTCATAATTCCCTTCCTTAACTCTGAGATCTCTTAGAGTTAACTCTAGTGTATGCGCACTCGCTCTTCTAGATCTGTGAGCCCATTTCGTGAGCTTGTCAAGATTCCAAGAAGGCGTGTCCGTAGACTTTCTGCCCCTTCAGTCGGATCTGAGATCCGGACTGCTCACACTACTTCCGTTATCATGGCGGAAGAACGCCCTATGTGTGAGCTTCTCCAGGCACCCATCGACGGGTATGGAGATGCTATTGTTATCCCAGCCATTGTGGCTGAAAATTTTGAACTCAAAACCGGGTTACTGAATCTTGTAACCTCAAGTCAGTTCTATGGTTTTGAGCGGGATGATCCTCATGCTCATATTCGATGGTTTAACAAGATTGCATCTACCATCAAATACAAGAATGTCCCTACTGATGCTGTTAAGCTTCTTCTGTTCCCATTTTCTCTTAAGGGGCAAGCCCGGATTTGGCTTGAAAAACAACCCCCTCAGTCAATCGAGACATGGGAAGACCTGGTGAAGAAATTTGTGAATAAGTTCTATCCACCTTCCAAAACCACGAGTCTTAAAAATGAAATCATCAAGTTCACACAAAAGTTTGATGAATCCTTCAGTGAATCGTGGGATCGTTTTAAGGAGTTGCTCCGCAAATGTCCTCACCACGGTTTCTCCGAGTTGATGCAACTCGATACTTTCTATAATGGAGTGAGTCAATCTGATCAAGATTCTCTCAATTCCTCCGCTGGAGGAAATTTCTTAAGCAAAACTGTCAAAGAAGCTTTAGCGATCATTGAAAACAAGTCTAAAGTCCGCACTGCACGAAGCAAGCCGGTTGTTTCCCAAGTCAGTGTTGGTCCTTCTTCTTCATCGCCCGTGAGTCAATCTAGAACCGATGCTAAGATTGACAAACTCACGGAAGCAATTCAAGCTTTGGTTCTCTCCAACCAAAAGAAAGTCTCTTTTCCACAAACTTCACCTCCTGCTGAAGTTAAGAAAGTGGAAGTCTGTGTTACTTGCGGTGGCCCCCATGCTTACTACAATTGTATGGCCACCGATGGTAACCCTTTTGAAGCTAATGTTGTGGGCGGGATTTCTAATCAGGGAGGCAACCAATACCGTGCTCCTATAGACCCGAACCACCGTCCTAACCACTACCCTGGACCTCCCGGTTTCAACCAAAACCGTAATCAAAATCAGAATAGACCAAACCAAGGTTTTCAAAACCAAGGTAATTTTAATCCAAACAACGGTTTTCAAATTCAAAATCAAAATTTCCAACACCAAGGAAATTTCAATAGAAACCCAGGTCAGGGAAATTTCAACTCAGGGTATTTTCATGGCAATAATCAAGGAAATTTTCAAAATCAAGGCCCTAATCCTAACAATAGAGGCCAGAATTTTCCTGTGCAAAATTAAGCCATTGTTCCAACTGGACCATCATCTGATGAGTTGTTGAAACAATTCATGAAATCCCAAGAGGAAATGAACAGGTTGTTGGTTAGCCAGATTTCTGACATTAAGAAGTCTTTAAATGATCGACCCTCGGGCTCAGGAAAACTTCTGAGCAACACGATCGCCAACCCGAGGGAAGATGCAAAGGCGATCACAACCAGAAGTGGTGCTTCATATGATGGACCCGCTATTCATACTACCTCTTCTTCTTCTCTCCCGAAGGTAGTGGAAAGTGAACCTGAGGCGACAAAGGACAAGGAACTTCCTAATAATAACGGAAGTACCAGCAATGTCCATCCTCAGGTTGTCCCGAAACCCAAAACCAAACCTGGAGTTGTTTTTGAACCTCCAGTTGACAACCCTAAATCCAAAACTTCTATTCCTTACCCCTCACGTTTAAATGAGCAAAAACTCCGCGAAAAAGCCAGTCATCAAATGGATAAATTCTTTCAAATTTTCCAAGAACTTCATTTTGACATAAGCTTTGCGGATGCCATCATGTTGATGCCCAAGTTTGCATCAACTCTCAAACACATGTTGAGCAATCAGGAAAAGCTGTTTGAAATGGCTAAAACTCCTTTGAACGAGAACTGCTCAGCAGTTCTGTTAAAAAAGCTTCCCGAGAAGTTAGGAGATCCTGGAAAATTTCTTCTTCCTTGTGTTTTTCCAGGGATGATTGAATGCTTTGCCCTTGCCGATCTTGGTGCAAGCATCAATCTGATGCCTTATTCAGTATGGAAGAAGCTTTCTCTTCCGGAACTTATTCCTACCTGCATGACTCTCGAGCTTGCAGATCGTTCTATATCGCGTCCTCTTGGCATCGCCGAGGATGTATTGGTGAAAGTAGGAAAGTTCCATTTTCCAGCTGATTTTGTGGTTGTTGATTTCGATGCCGATCATCGGGTTCCTCTCATTGTTGGACGAGGATTCCTGAGAACGGGTCGTGCTCTTATTGATGTATTTGAGCAAGAAATCACGTTACGTGTGGGTAATGAAGCTGTCACTTTTAACCTTGATCAAACTTCGAGGTACTCCTCAAATTATGATACTGAATCATTTAATCGAGTCGATGTAATTGATATTGCTTCAGAGGAGTATTCTCAAGAGTTTCTTGGTTATCTTCATAATTCTATGAGTGGGGATTCCACCACATCTTCTAAACCTATCATTGCCGACTCTTCCCCCTCTCTCACTCCATTTGAGGGATGTGACTTCTTTCTGGAAGAGATCAATGAATTTCTTGCTAGTGATGAATCAATTCCGCCTGGAATTGATGGTGTTTATGATTCGGAGGGGGATATTCTTTATCTTGAGCAATTGTTAAATGAAGATCCATTACCTTCACTTCCTCCGAAAGAAATCACGATTGAGGAAATCAAATCAGTTCAAACTTCTACTGAAGAATTTCCTGAGGTTGAACTTAAGGACCTACCTCCTCATCTCGAGTATGCATTCTTGGAGGGTGATGATAAATTACCCGTCATAATTGCTAAAGACTTAACTGAGGAGGAGAAAACTGCTCTTATAAAGGTCTTGAAGTCACACAAGCAAGCAATTGCTTGGAAACTCTCCGACATTAAGGGTATCAACCCTGAGTTTTGTACTCACAAAATCTTAATGGAGGATGACTTCAAACCAGCAGTCCAACATCAGAGAAGGGTGAATCCTAAGATTCATGAGGTTATCAAACAAGAGGTTCTCAAACTTCTTGATGCCGGTTTAATTTACCCGATCTCTGATAGTCCTTGGGTTAACCCAATTCATTGCGTTCCTAAAAAGGGTGGCATAACTGTTGTCACAAATGAAGAAAACGAGTTAATTCCAACTCGATTGGTTACGGGATGGCGTGTGTGCATTGACTATCGCAAGTTAAACGAAGCCACCCGTAAAGACCATTTTCCTCTACCCTTCATGGACCAGATGCTTGAGAGATTAGCAGGGAACGAATACTATTGTTTCCTTGATGGTTTCTCGGGTTACTTTCAGATCCCCATTGATCCGCTGGATCAAGAAAAAACCACATTCACCTGCCCATACGGAACATTTGCCTACAGACGTATGCCTTTTGGCCTATGTAATGCTCCTGGCACGTTCCAACGATGTATGATGGCAATTTTCCACGACATGATCGGGGAAACAATGGAGGTGTTTATGGATGACTTCTCGGTTGTTGGGATATGAAAGTGCTGAAGATATCAAAGTACTGAAGAATGAAAGTACTGTAAACTGCAAAGTACTGGAAGAAGTCAAAGAGTCAAAGTACTGCTAAAGATAAAGTCAAAGTACTGCAAGGTGAAGTCAAAGTACTGCTAGAACAAACTAACTGTTATATTCGTTTATGGAAAGTATTGTATTCCATGTTTAGATTACTTGTCGTACAAGGTTATCAATTGTAAACCGACTAGGATATCCTTGAGCCTATAAAAGGACTCCTAGATTGGCATTAGAGGTACGATTTCAGAAAAAGAGTTTTAGAGTTTACGAATTAAGAGTTTAGAGAAAAGTTCGAATATCTTAGAGTTGTATTAGAGTATCTGCATAATAAGCAGATTTAGAGTTTGTTAATAAAGTTTTCTTCTTAGCTTTGTTAAGTAAATTCCGCGTACTTAATAAATATTGCTCAGTGTTTCTTTGTTAATAACTTAGGATTTATCCGAGGTTATTAAACCTTAACAAGCTAGTTTAGTTTGATTAAAGTATATCGATCCAACAAGTGGTATCAGAGCTTGTGTGGAAACTCTGACTAGGAAGAAACCCTACAATTTTCAAGATGTCGACTGAAGCTGTTCCACAACCCTCAATCACCTCACTCAGGATTCCAATTATCAAAAAGGGAGAATATGATCTCTGGTGCATGAAGATGAGGCAGTATATTGCCATTACAGACCATGCTCTGTGGAATGTAATTGTGAATGGGAATGAAGTTCCTCCAGAACCCATTCAAGTTGCTGGACAACCTTTAGCACCAAAGGCAGTTTTACCACAAGCAACTATAAGGAATCAAGAGAAGGCTCTAAATAGTCTCTTGTCTGCCATTCCAGATGGACATCTTCTCAAGTTTCATGATGCTAAAGATGCCAAGCAGCTCTGGGCTGCTCTCAAGACCAGATTTGGAGGGAATGAAGCCTCTAAGAAGATGCACAGAAACTTGCTGAAACAACAGTTTGAAACATTCACAGTAGGAGAAAGAGAGAGTCTTGATGCTGCATATGATAGGTTTCAGAATCTCCTCAACATGTTGGAATTATACAAGGCACAAGTATCAGTTGAGGATGCTAATTTGAAGTTTCTAAGGAGTTTGCCATCTACATGGCATGTGATTGCTACTATGATCAGAGGACAACAAGGATTGGATATTATGGACTTTGATGATCTCTATCATCAATTGAAGGTGTATGAACATGAGATGAGTGGTCAACCAAATTCTAAATCTCACAGTATTGCTTTTCTATCATCTGAAAAGAAGAGCAGTACTTCCAAAAGTACTGCTCCTCCTCAAAGTACTGTTTCTCAAAGTACTGCTGTCTACAATCCCCCATCATATGCTCAGCAGGCCCCCCCCCCATCTACTACTTTAAACTCAGATGAAGTCGTGTGCTCTTTCTTTGCACAACAAGCAAGCTTACCTGTCACTTATGAAGAGGATCTAGCACAGATTGAAGAAGATGCACTTGAAGAAATTGATATCAGGTGGCAAGTTGCTTTGATCACTGCAAGGATCAAAAAGTACATGAAGAAGACAGGCAAAAACATTGATTTCAAACCAAAACAAGGAATAACTTTTGACAAATCTAAAATTGAATGCTTCAATTGTCAAAAGACTGGTCACTTTGCAAGGGAGTGCAGGTTTGCTAAGTATCAAGCAAACAGAGCATCTGAGAAGCCTAAACTTGAGCTCAAGGAGATTCCAATAACTGAAACAAAGGCTTTAGTTGCTCAAGAGAAGTTATCAGAAGTGGACTGGAGTGAAGAGTTTGATGATGAACCAGTGACTTACTGTATGGTAGCAGTGGAAGATGCAGTTGAAGACACAGTGGCAGCATTGGACTGGAGCACTGCTTTTGATGAAGAATCTGAACATGCTGTTTTGGAATCTGATGATGGCTTTGGAGGATTTGATTGGAGCAAAGAAAGTGAAGATGATCCTGTTCTTCTTGCTATGGTGGCTACTTCACCCACTCAGTCTCCTATCTCTGAGGTATGCTCAAACTGTTATGAGTTCTATCAAAAATTGCTTAACAGTTATGTGATTGAAAGAGATAATTGTATTAGGGCTAGGTCTGAGGTAGCAGGATATCAAATTACTTTAGAGTCTATAGAAGCTAAAATCATAACACATGAAAACAATGAAATGGCTTGGGCTGAAAAGTATGAACAACAGGATTACCAGTTAAAACTTAGTGAATGGAAACTAAACTGTAAAATTGCTGAAATTGAGACATTAACTAAGGAAAGAGATGATTTGTTAGCTAAGTTTGCTGCTTGGGGAGAGTCTGGCTTGTCCCATGTTACTTTTGTTGAAAAACAGAAAAGGGCTTACATTAGAACAGGCTTAGGATTTGGAATGGACTTTAGTAGTGAAGATGAAAACCAACCTAGTAATCAGGATGATGGTAATTTTGAGGACATAACCACTAGTGATGATGAGCTCATTAACTATGTAGATTCATCTAGTAATGATGGCTCAGTAAGTGAACCACCTCCTGAATATAAGAAAGACAATGGTTATCATGCTGTTCCTCATCCCATTAGTCATCACCCCTCTAGGCCTGATGTTTCTCGTTATGGAGTAGATAGTCTAGAGTTTAGGAAGAAGCTTATTGCTAAATCTAGATCTGAGAAAACTAAAGAAACTGTTGAAAACAATGTTCAAAATCCAGCAGTACCTTTAAATCAAAGTACTGCTCAACAAGCAGTACCTTCTGCAAAACCTTTTCAAAACAGTACTGCTAAACCTTTCTGGAATAATTTTGGTCAAAACAAATTTTATCAGTCCTCAAGAAGGCAAAACAATTTTGGGCATAGACATAGAAGAAATCACTTTGGACATATGGGTCAAAAACTGTGTTTTGTGTGTTATAGTCCTACTCATTTAATCAAAGATTGTGACAGACACTCAGAATATCTAAGAAAGTTTCCAAGGAATAAGTCTAACAATCAGAGACCTAGAGAGCATAAACCAGTGTGGACTAATTCAAATTGGGTTAATCACAGAAACTTCACACCAGATCATAGATACCCACATCAGAGAAGAACTTCAGTATCTCACAGTACTTTCCAAAGTACTGCTCAGAGACAAGGTACTGAAAACCATACTTGGGATAGAAATTCTAGAAGATCTCATTATCAACCTAGAAGTTATCACAGTTCATATAGGGGATCTAGATCACAAGAACCTCCTGTTAAAACTGAATGGGTTAAAAGGGTAAGAACTGCTGGGAGACATACAGTACGTTCAACAAAAAGTGAATCAGATGTTTTTGTGTCAAAAGAAAAGGCTAATAATCTGGTGAAAGAAATTTATGTTGAAAAACCAGAGAGTTTTGAAAATCTACATGCTAAAAATCAAAAGATAATTTTGGATCATCAGTTGAGAGATAGTGAGAATTACATACTCAAAGAATTTGAGTTTGTAACTTCTCAAGGGGAACACAAGTCAGTAATGGCTTGGGTTCCTAAAAGTTTCTAACTCTTTTCTTTGTGTGCAGGGCAACCCAGAAGAGGAGCTTAAAGATCATCTTATTGTGGATAGTGGTTGCTCTGGAAGTATGACAGGTGATAAAGAGATCCTGTCTGATTTTAGAAGTATTAGTGGAGGAAAAGTTGCATTTGGGAATGATCCCAATGGAGGAAGGATTACAGGGAAAGGAACAATTAAAGCTGGGAGAATTGATTTTGAGAATATCAGATATGTGAAGGAGCTAGAGTTCAACTTGTTGTCAGTCTCTCAAATTTGTGATAAAAAGCATCCTGTGTTATTCACTGACACAGAATGTCTTATCCTTTCTTCTGACTTCAAACCTGTTGATGATGACTTGGTAGTACTTAGGGTACCAAGGACAAATGATGTGTATAGTTTAGACATGAAGAGTCTACATTCTTATGGAAGAGACACATGTTTGGTGGCTAAGGCAACATCTGAAGAGGCACATCAATGGCATAGAAGATTGGGCCATGTGAATTTCAAGAACATCAACAAACTGGTCAAAGGCAATTTAGTTAGAGGTTTACCTTCAAAGACTTACAGGAATGATCAATCCTGTTTGGCATGCAAGAAGGGTAAACAACACAAAGCTTCCTGCAAGAAGCTTGATGAATTATCGAGGTTACCAAGAGATTATAAGGAAAGTAGTTCGAAGAACGTCCTTCGAAACACAACAAATGGGAAGAACGTACGGTTTGTCCTAACTAGTAAGGACATTCAGAAACTTCCATTTGGAGATTGATTTAACGGAAACTGGTCAAACAACTACAAGAACTTTAAGTGTACCGGGTTAGAAGATACGGTAACTACACGGAGAAGTCTACAACGGAATCGGTGGTTTGTACACAGAGAAGGTATTCTTACATCTGAGAAGTACAGATTTGATATGTGTAGTAAACAGGAACCATGGGATTCATGATGGTTCAGTAGTAGTTGTCCAAACTTCAGTCTTCTTTCCTATTCTGTAAGACACAGTCACTTATTGTGTCCTACGAAAAATAGTGTTTAAACTCTCTGACTGTTGTTCAACTTGAAATCGAGGAAGTGTATAGACTGTAAGAGTTTTAGTTAAGAGG
>BPTQ01000005.1:296835851-296856906 GCA_019973895.1 Chrysanthemum seticuspe
GACTGGAGAAGAAGGTTGCACAAGTGCACAACTGCACTTTCAACTCTCTACCATGTAACACCCATTCCTCTTTTTCGCTAATCATGATATACTACATCCTTTTCTTAACAACACGAACGAGTGGTTGTCAAGAAAAGGATGTGGTAATACTTATAATCAGTTTACGCAATACACAAAAGAAAAGGATTATTTATAAGCTATCTCTTAATAAAAACATGTGTACTTCATAATCTACTTTTCTTTTTTATTATATTTGACCCGTTTGATATTTGTATTCTTCGCATGTATTCATCTCTTGACGTTTCTATGTTTCCTCTATTTAGTGTCTAAATTTTCCATTTTTTAGGTATCCCAATTTATGATTCAGAAGCATTTTGCATCGAGGAAACCAAAAACATATATCCAGATTATTTAGCAGAGTATTTTGTTTAAGTACAAGTGAATTTTGTCTTTTAATAATGTTCAGTATAATACATCCAGTAGTTATTGCATTTGTTGAATATGATCACTTTAGTAGTTCGTTGATAGACTGGAAAGGCAGCACATAGTTTTTTCCGTTATTGTATTATGTTCACTTTTATCTGATTAGAACTTCAGAATTATTCTAATATATTATCAAAAATGCACATGATGATGCAGGTATGTTATTTCGTTCCTCAATGAGCGTGGGAAGGAGGTGTATAGTGAAGTTAGGGCAGCATACATCGATACAATGAACAAGGTAGAGTAATCTAAGTAATTCTAATTAACTGTTATATAGTTGTATAATAAGTACAATTTTTTTGTATTTTGTATCATTACCATATCATGTACCGAGTCATGTCATTACAAGGCTTCATTTGGCTTGAAAGTGATATTTTTATGATTGTCATGTTCTGATTGCTCATATGCGTGCTAATATTCAAGCATTGGTAACAAAATACAACTAGATATAGCAGGTCCCACTGATCTGATTCAGTGTTCACACTAGAAGTACAAGCCTTTTTCAAGAGGAATAGAACATTTGAAAAACCGATCTGCTATCTTTGATCTTGGAGACAGCATAAGTCTTCTCAAGATCTAATTTTGCTACCTGAATAAGTTATTATATCTGAATTCTAATTTAATTCTTAGTACTATTGCTTGCTTTCCTGTCTGCTGTCACCTCTCACCTGTCACCTGGCATATAATTTATGATAAAGTGGATGCGTGGTCACTTTTGGTTGCAGGATTTGTTTCTTCATGTGGATGTAGGTTAAGAAGTTATGCCACAATGCAATGGAAATACCAATGGATGACAACAATGATCAGATATGACCAAATATGTTACGACGGGAATAAAGAAGATTGTTGCTGCTATTTCCAGCATGCCCATTTGTTTATTATAGATATGAATACATCCGAATTTGCTTACCGTTTGAGGCAGTTGAAGCCGTGAAAGTTGCATTGACGTCGTATAGTATGTGCTATATATATGCATGGTATGTTTCTAATTACATGAATGTAACGATTAAAATGATGAAATTACAAAATGATTGTTTATTATGTATTTCATCTACTACTACTCACAAGTAAATTCCCAGTTAAAACTAAAGTCTTTCATCAGGATTATTACTCCATAGTAATCACTGCGTTAAATTAACAGATATGGGTTATTATTTTGTATGTTGAGGTAATATTCTTAAATATGACCAAGGTTTAATTTCACGTGTTGTCTCTCTATCTACCAAAGTCGTTCATTAAATTTTCTACAATTTTGTGTTATTCTTTGAAGTTAGAGTGTTACAATCTGATCATTATTGATCGCATATAAAGTGTTATCACTAATTTGGAAAATAAAGGCTCATTAGCTTATATTTGTATCAAAACACAATATAGCATATGGTGTTTGGATTAGCTTATGGTTGTAAAAGTGTGATATGTGAAACTTCCCCAAACATCAAAAAGTGCTTAATTGCCTTAAGGCAATAAGCCTGAAAGAAACTTACCCAAGCACCCCTTTAGTTACCTTTGGCTAATTTTAATACACTTGCATAGTTGCATGAAGAGGGTACTGTGTTTGCATGATACCATTATGACCTTAACTTTCTAACAATCCATGGCAGAAGTAGATTCAGTGGGTTAAGTATCTGGCTAAGAATGGGAAGAAAGTAGAAGTCAAGGTTCCGGTTGGGTATCTACTTATTCAGAACGGAAAGCAGGTATAAAATTATATGTCATTTTGTTTTGATATGCCATAAGATAAATCAAGATATATGCTTTAGCTTTACCACCACATTGGTAAAGTATTGATTCTTGGTATGAAGTGTGATGGATGTAATTTAGTAATATGATTTTGCTTTATGGTCACATCCTATGCATCAAACTCAAAATCTAAAGTTTATAAACTTTTTGGTTATGGTTAAGATTTGTGAATATAATTTAGAGCCATTAGTGCTGGCAAGATAATGTTAAGTATGATATTGTTTCCATCTGCAGCAGGTAGAATGGTTGACTGCTGGAGACTGTATCGATGGTATGCATGAAGTTGTAACCAAAAGAACAACTGATGCAATCAAAGCAACATCAAAAGAAAATCGAAGCCTTTGGAGAGTATCCTCAAGAGTGATTACATTAATCTTTAGCTCACCATTACTTATGTTATATACACATATTAGAGGTGGAAAAGTAAGTGTGTGTCGCCCAACAGCCGCGGATCAAACTTATAATTGTTTTGTACAAGATAAAACAGATTGTGTTTATCTATTTTTATTTATTCATATAAAAGTTGAGTCTTCCAGTTACGATCACAAGATTTTTTTATTTCTAAGAATAAACTATTTTTATGGTTAAAATGATTCAGGGAATCTGTTCCAACTAAATATTGTGTTTCGAAGCTATATTTATGCATAACAGGTACGAGTGGTTTTCAAGAGTCAAGACGAGAAAGGTTCTTTGTTGAGACAAAGACAACGAATACACAAACTCCACATCCAACGTTTTGTACAAAAAAGTTTTATTTTGTATATGAATAAGGACCATGTACTTTATTTGTTCTCACACTTTTCATCATTACTTTTACATATATTACATGAACATTTTCTTTCAATTTTTATGTTTACGATATTTGCCGTTATTCATTATTTATGTATGTCCAGTTAGGATTCGCCAATTATTTTTATGAAGCTAGCCCGCCCATTCGGGCGGGCTATGAAGCTAGTAACTCTATATAGAGTAGGGATCCAGTGAGAAGTAAATTAAAATAAGAAGTGGTGAGAAGTGACCAAAACCACGCATTTGAGATGCAACGACTTGCATTGGATGCATTTCTATTTATATAGATGCAACATCTTGAGTTTCGAAAGTTAATTTGATGTATATATCGTGCAAATTGATTTTCATGATTTTGGCACGTGTAGAGGAACAAAAAACAAGAGAAATCATGAAATGCATCTAATATACGTATATGCATCTAATTAAAAGCTAGAAAACACATTATTGTACGTTATAACGCATCTAAGATTATAGGGATGCATCTAATTTAGGTCGATGCATCTCGGATTTGCGGTTATAGTTCTTCTTATTCCTTCTTATTTTAATAACTTTAAGAAAACACATTATTTTATATATAATCTTTGCCATTGGTATAAATTTACAACACTTAACTATTAGTCGTTACTTTTGTTATGTAAATTCTAAGCTTTTTTGATACATAAACATACAAAGATATAATGTTCGGGTCCTTAAAGAGTATGAGCCCTAAAGATTTTGCTTTAGCGACTTTATAGTCGAGCCGGCCCCGAGTAACAGTTTAGTTTTCCAAATTGAAGAAAAGAAAAATTCAAATATCATGCAAGTTTATACTTACTTTTCATGGGGAGCTTAGGGGTGTTCATCGGTTCGGTTATCGAGTTGTTTGATTTTTTCGGTTCGGTTAGTTCGGTTAAATTTTTTTAGGTATAAGCGAGAACCGAACCGAACCGAATTAAAATTGATTAAACCAAACTGAATAACCGAAAACCGAACTCCTATAACCAAAAACCGAACAACCGAAATTTCATAATTCTAATTATTTATTTATTTATTTATATAAATTTTTACCAAAAAGAAAGTTTTCAAGCTTAAAAAAAATTATATTTATAGTATGAAAGAGTTTTATTATCTCTTTTTATATAAAAATATATAAAAAAATATTTATATTTATTTGAATTCGATTTTCGGTTTAGATTGCTAGAACCATAACCGAACCGAGAACCGAATATTTAATTCGGTTTGGTTCGGTTTTGGCAAATTCGGTTCGGTTACAAGTTCGGTTTGATTATTTTCAATTCGGTTCGGTTTCAGTTTTCGGTTTATTTGGTTATTACCAAAACCATGAACACCCTGGGAGCTACATTGAAGTTTGGATGGGCCATAGGCCCATAGCGTACCCAATAAAATGTTAAACTTGGCCCCTTAGAGCATTCGCAATGCAAAGATTTTTCAATAGCTTTTCTGTATTTCAAAAGGTTTTTAAAAGACATTTTACCATTACAATTATGTGCTTTCCCAAAAGGGTTTTCAAATTGCTTGTAATTCATCAAGCGTTTGAGGCTTTGTATTAAATTAATATTTTAGTCAAACTATATTGATTTACTCATCTTGCTATCTTACTTTCTCTTTTAAAAAAGCTTTTGTATAAAAGCTTTTACCATTAAAGAGATTTATAATAAAAGCTTTTCAATATGTAAAAGTTAACGAAAAGTGTGAGGTATTAATTGTAAAAAGCTATTGGTGGAATTTATCAGTGAAGATGCTCTAAAATTATCGCCCAAACAATTCGACATTTTGGTAGGTTCTAATTATTATTAGCATTTACCATTTATCATTTACCTTTACCATTATCATTACCTTACCAATATATACATTAATAGACCAACTATAAATAGTACTTCACATGTTCTGAGCTAGTAAGTTCATAGATATACTTTAAACTCTCAACTTATTAACAAATGTTGACTTTGGTTTAATGGTAAAGAAAAAAAAAGAAAACTAGAGAAAACTGCAAAAAGTGTCCTTAAACTTTGTGAAAATTGCGAAAGATGTTCTCGAAAAAGAAATCTGCAAATAATGTCCCTAAACTTTTAATTTTTTGCGAGTTATGTCCTTGCCGCGTTATTGTAGTTGCAAATTTAGTTTTTTGACTAACAATTGTTAGGAAATCTCGTTAAATGCCATGTGAAATGACTATTTTACCCTCCTTTCCTTCAATAATAACAAATCCACCCTTCTCCTTTCTTTTCCGCCAAACACAACCAAATTTCTCAAACACTATTTCAGTATTTATAACCCCTGATTGACAAACACAATTTCTGAAACACAAAATCACACATAATCGATTATACTTCTTCAAAACAAAATGGACAAATCCGATATTACCCCCACCTTGGAAAACCTACATTCATCACACAGCCCTGAAAAGGAGGTTAGGATAATACCCGGTCCTGCTGGTATTGTTTAATTCGCTAAGCGTCGTAAACAAGCAGATATTACCGAAGGTGGGCAAGAGTGTGTAATTTTGACACAAGAGTATATTAGGAAAGTTGTTGAGGATGTGGGTGAGGATGAGGATTTTTCACGTGGGCCATGGCTTAGCGCGATTGAGTTTATGAATGCTAATGGGGGGGGGTTGTGTTTGGATGTTTAGGTGATATCAAGAGCTTTATCAATAATTGTAAAGTTGATCAAGTTGTTGCAATAATCAAGTCGTGTACTCCAAATGCCCTTGGCGATCTTACAGTAACTCTCAAATATCTATGAGGTTCAATACCTGGTGCAATACAACATAAAATCATTAACGAGGAGGGGAGTTATGGAAAAGATATTATTGTAGGAGCTGTTGTGATTCTTCATAACGTTTTAGTGTTTTCTCCTAATCGATCACTCCATTATCTTAACATTACAAAGAAAAACTTAGTTAAGGTTTTCCACAAGGATACACTTTATAGGAATGGGAGTGGGGTAGCTGGTAGGAGAATATTAGACGAAGAAGAAATAATGAAATTGTTAGTTAAAGAAGAACGAGTTGAACAAGAGTGGCTGGATGGTGGATATCTTGAGAAACATGAACATTAAATGAGATTAGACAAAGAAGCATTGTTACAAACACTAGCAGAAGAAGCAAGGGCTAAACAAAAGAAGGAGGAGAGACTTAGGAAAGAAAGAGAGGAAGATTGGGAACTTGGGTTGTATGGCTATGTATCTGATTCATTTTTCGATTCCGATTAAGTTGTAACTAAAGTCTATGTTGACTTTTAGAAGCCAAAGTAATGCTGCATATGCAAAATGCAGTTCCAAACATAATTAGATTGTGTTTAACAGTTGCATGCCACAAATTAAAATGACTTTAATGTATTAAACATAAAGTTGAATACTAAAGATGTGTTCCACTTTCAATGGGTAATGGATCGCATGGTTGTGACTGTTTGTTACTAACTTTCTAGATTGTGCATCCGTGGTGAGCTGAGGGTTTGAATGAGTTTGATGAACAAGGTTGATGATATGAGATTGATATGTTTGTGGAGATTATGAGAAGTAAATGAAGCTGGTTAAATGGGTAGGTTTTTGTGTAAATGTGGGAACTTACCTCACACAAAGAAAGTCAAACGGGTTTATTTCAAAGTAGTCTGACCCTATATTTGACTACACAAAAGTTAAATGAAACTAGGTTAGAAATACTAGTATTCATTTCTTTATCACATCAAAGAAGTTTCACCATGGTTGAAGAAAATGGTTGTCAAATAATATGCATTGACTGTTGGCTAAAAATAGAAAACATGGTTGAATTGACCTTTATGCAAGGCATCCACCTAATAGATAAATCATGTGGTATTCTTGTCCAATGCATATTTACGGAAGGGGAAACGCTATTGATAGTGGTGTTGCTGCAGGTGGTGTTATGGGTGTAGATGTTAGAAGGGAAAACACAACTACAGCTAGTAGAGGTGGTGGTGTAGTGGACCTACTGTTGGATCAATGTACTCTAACCAAACTAACTTAAATAGCTTGTTAAGGTTTAATAACCTAGGATAAATCCTAAGTTATTAACAGAGAAACACTAAGCAAACTCTATTAAGTATGTGGAATTTACTTAACAAAGCTAAGAAGAATAACTTTAACTATAAATGATTTTATTAATAACTCTAACTCTGCTTATTATGCAGATCTTTAACAACTCTAATAATATCGAACTTCTCTCTAAAACTCTAATAAAATCACGTACATCTTATACCAATCTAGGGGTCCTTTTATAGGCTCAAGAATACCCTAGTCGGTTTACAAATTGTATCCTTGTACGTCAAGTAATCTAATATAGAATATTCTAGAATTACAAGACTTTCTATAAACGAATAAAACAGTTCTTTGATCTTGCAATACTTTGACTTTATCTTTAGCAGTACTTTGACTCGTTGACCTTTCCAGTAGTTTGTAGTATACAGTACTTTATCTTTCTGTAGTACTCTGTCAATCTTCAGCACTTTCATATCCCAACAATCCTCCCCTAACTTGAATTCTACTTGTTTGACTTCAAGTTTCTTTGTAAATTTATCTTTATTAGCTTTATTTTTAAGAACAGATCGTGTCTTTGTCTTTGGATTGTATCTTTGTAGTTTCTGTGCATAGTCAAAGTATTTTTAGAAATATTCTTTTACAGCATCATCCAGCAGTATCCATCTTTTCAGCAACACAGCAACATATGACAATTTGTACATTAATTCAGTTTAAGTTGCAAACTATTCTCATCACTTCCAGGTGTGTTAACTCCTGTAAGAGGTGAATCATTGAAAATTTAATGGATTTAGATCTCTTTACCAAAGCCATTAACTCTGGAGTAGCCAAATGTTTTGGTGTGTAAGACCATGGTACATTGAAAACCATATGATTTTTAGCAAATCATCAGCTATCAACAGATTTGATTTGTCTTTACCAAAAGTTGTACCCTTCTGGACTAGTTAGTTCTTTCATCATGGTGAACTAATTACCATATAATGGTTTTTCCACAGCCTTTACCACAAGCCATTTTCTTGTGGGCTAGCCAACTCTTCACATTACTGATATGGTGACTTGATTACCATCCAACTTATTAGCAAGTTGTTAACTAAAAACGGATTTGATATATATTTACCAGAGCCGTTTGCTCATGGATTAGTCAATCCTTTTATAACCATGATGGATTGATAACCTATTGATATTATCATCTCAAAACCATTTATTCAACCTTTGTTTCAAAATATTTGTTATTTAACAAAAATTTTCTTCAAAAATCACTTAACTTGTTAAAAACTGCAAGCAGTACTTTGATTAAAGTACTTTTTGATCAGCAGTACTTTGAATAAAGTACTGATTTATCAAAAATAATTTATTCAATTAAGTCACATACCAGTTATTCATTATCATCAGCAATAGTAGTCCAGTTGATAAACAAATTGATGACCATACAAGCAATTTCATTGTCTTCTTCAACTTTCATTCCATGCTCTAGCATCCTCCTCATAAGATCGACTGTAAGAGGATATCTTCTATCTGCAAACATGTGAATCATTGTACCATTTTCCAGCTCTAGAACATGAACTCCAGATTCTTCAAAAAATCTCCAGCAAATAATTTCCCAGCTCTCTTGATTCATCCAAATTTCATCACTACTCTGTTCATCAGTTTCCCATGCAGTTGTGAGATCTCCAAGTAAAACTAAACCAATTCCTTCTGATGGATGATGTTCAAAGTAATCTTTCACCACATGATATAAATAGAATAGATACACTCTCTCTATGATGTGCAATAAATCCCATAGCCTGTTGAACACTGTGAAGCTTTCATCTTCTCTATGAAACATCAGATAGCTTCCATCTTTATATTCCACAACTTCAAAAGTAGTAATCTGAGATCTGTTCATCTTCATATCAATATCTTTTCTAGAATATTCAAAATCTACTATTCTGAGATAATTTCTTAATTCATCCCTAGTTTCAGATCTTAACTCAACTTTTTCTTTCTTTGAAAACTGTATATTTTCAACTTCAATTTTCCTTTTTCTTTTCAAACTTTTCTTTCTTTCTGCTTCAGTCCAAGTAGCTTCATCTTTATAATCTTTGATACTTGCAACATCCTTTTTATAAGCTTCTGTCTCAGCATCATATAATCTTTTCATATCAACATGCTTCAACTTCTGCAATCCTTTATATCCTCTACTTTTCAAATAAGCCATCATTGCATTCCTTTCTTTAGCAAGATTTGGTTTTCTAGGTAGAAAAGAAACAGGAACAGGTGACTCTAATGATTCACTAGCTTCAACATTTAATTCCTCATGCAACTTCTTAGCTGCTTCTCTATTCTGAGCTTCTTCAGCTTCCTTATCTTCTCTATCTTTAGCATTTAATTCCTCTTGAATCTTTCTAGCTGCTTGTTCATTTAAAGCATCTTGAGCAGCTCTTATATGTGCTAAAGTTGGTTTCTTCTTCTTTACTTCTACCAAAACACCTTTTCCTTTATCCTTAGGATCAATAGCAGGTTGATAAACTCTTTATTGTTCCTCTTCTTGCACTCCTGGAATAGTAACAGCCCTTGGCTTTGATAAATCATGAAATATAGTTGCAATAAATTCATCATCACTTGCAGTATGTATTCTTTGAGGTGTATCAGCTTTCTCTGGTATGACTTCAGACAGACCAGCTTGTTCTTCATGTGGAACTGTTGAAGGACCAGCTTCCTCTTCAAAGTCTAATACCCTTGGTGTAACCAATTCTTGTCTGTGAGTTTCAGTGAAAGCAGTACTTTGTTGTTCAGTACCTTGATCTTCAGACCTTTCTTCTTCATTACTTTCAATGATAACATGCTCTTCAGTACCTTGAGATTCTTTTTCCTTAACAACATCTTCTTTCAAATTCTTTTCTTCTAAATTCCTCCCCAATTGGACAGAAGATGGTTTATGAACCTTTTTGCCTTTGTTTTTCTTCTTAAAGTGCCTTCGGCGCTTGTTTTCTTCCTTAACCCATAAGCGATAACGTTTGATAAAAGGCGTAACAAAATTCTTTAACCTTTTATACTTGAGCATCAACCTCTTAATCTATTTTGCTTGAGCCTCAGTAGTCTTTTGCAATTTTACTAACTTCCTAATCAAAACATAATTATCCAATGTTAAATCATCAGGGGATAAAGTATGTGAAGCATCTCCTTGAATTGGTGAATGTTCCTCTGGTTGAGATTCAGGAATAGATTGTTGTGGAGATGGAGAAGGTGAACCTGCAACATCTTTTTGAATTTCAGGACTTGGAGAAGCAGTACCTTGAGATGCAGTACCCTCTTGAGATGCAGCACCTTCTGGAGATGCAGCACTTTGAGAAGCAGTACTTGCAGATGTAGTACTTGTAGGTGCAGT
Source organism: Chrysanthemum seticuspe (assembly GCA_019973895.1). Classification (NCBI taxonomy): domain Eukaryota; kingdom Viridiplantae; phylum Streptophyta; class Magnoliopsida; order Asterales; family Asteraceae; genus Chrysanthemum; species Chrysanthemum seticuspe. Next base: position 296,846,224 of record BPTQ01000005.1, read on the forward strand.
ACCTTCACTTTCTTCATCATCTTCAGCATCAGCTCTAACAGCTTGAACAACTTCCATCATAGAAGTAGTTAAAGGAGTATCTGGACCTCTGAATAAGTCACTTCTTCTCGCCATAAAAGTAAAAATCTTTGCTTGTTGTACAATAACAGGTAGTAAATCTGTAGGCTTTGGTACAGCAGCAAGTTGTTTATTCAAGAAAACTTGTATAAACCTAGGATACATCAACCATTTTGATCCATGAGTGATGTGAGAAAGCATGCCATCTAGAATAAGCCTTGAAAAATTGAAAACACGATCTGTAGCCAATCCCACTATAGTAGATGCTATATTAGATCCAAATTGCTCCCATGAAGTACTTTTAGTACTAATACAATGAAGCAACACATGCACTAAAAACTTCCATTGATGACAAAATAGTTGTTTCCTAAAAGTTTGTTATGTTAAAGACCCTTCATAACCAATGTGCCCAAAAGTTTCCAAATCAACTGCTTATCAAAACGAATAGCCCCTTCTTCATCATTAAACAATAAGTCTTCTCGAATAGATGCTTCAGTAATCTTCACAGTTCTTCCAACAACTGTAGCCCTAATATAAAATTCATCATTCTCCATATTATCCCTAGCAGTAGCCCAAAATTCTTGAATCCAAGGTTCAATTATATCCGGCTCCACTAAAAGAGCATAACTGATTGGCGACCCAGTAAGATAATCAATTATATCATGAAAAGCCTCATTAGATTCAGTCTTGTCTAAATTCGCCACCATGTTTTGCTTTGAAACAGTAGGACGATTCGCCATAGTTGAGTATGTAAGCACAATTAGAGATATAATCAAATAATAAAGAGATGGTGAGAGAAATATGGAAAAGATATGAGAATATCAAGATGAGAGGGAAAATCGGAGAGTGGTTATTTATAGGTGAGATTTGAAAAATCACAGCCCATAATAACAAAGTTACCGTTAGTAGAATTACCCCTCAATATAACCATTGGAACAGTACTTTAATAAGACAAACAGTACTTTCCACGTGTGCAGTACTTTCCCAAGCAGTACTTTCCAAGCAGTACTTTCATAAAAAAAAACAGTACTTTTCCAAATTCCTCTGTATAAGCTAAGTATACATAAATATCCTCCCCTGAAACAATGCACAGGACTATACTAATACTAAATAGTCCTCCCCTTAAATGTAGCTCAGTAGTTAATCATGCCAATGCTTACCACCAAGTGATTAAATCTTGAAACATCAAAGCCTTTGGTGAGTAAGTCAGCTACATTATCATCCGTGTGAACCTTGACCACATTAATGAGCCTGTGCTCATAGCAATCTCTGATAAAGTGATGCCTAATCTGAATGTGCTTGGTCTTGGAATGATAGACTGGATTCTTCACAATACAGATAGTACTCTCATTATCAATATTGATAGGAGTATTCTTAAAATTGACCCCATAATCCAAGAGTTGATTATGTATCCACAGAACTTGTCCACAACAACTTGCAGCAGCCACATATTCAGCTTCAGTAGATGATGTTGCTGCAATTGACTTGAACTAACATGATATCCTTCTTGTCCCTTTTGATGAACAAAGTTTTGTCAATAGCTCCCCTCCTGTAACCATGTTGTAATAAGAATGTGGAGAGCCTCTCATACCACTTGTTGGATCGATGTACTCTAACCAAACTAACTTAAATAGCTTGTTAAGGTTTAATAACCTCGGATATAGGGGTTGAACTTGGTGAAGTAGCTACCATTGCGAGTAGAACAGGATCATCTTCACACTCCAAGCTCCAGTCAAATCCTCCATACCCATCTCCAGATTCCAAAGCAACATGATCAACTTCCTCATCAAAAACAATGATCAACTTCCTCATTAAAAACAGTGCTCCAGTCCAATTCTTCCATTGAATCTTCAACTACTTCTTCCACTGCTACCATACAATAAGTCACTGGTTCATCATCAAACTCTTCACTCCAGTCAGCGTCTGACAAATTCTCTTGAGCAACCAAAGCCTTTTTTTCAATAATGGGGATTTCTTTTAGCTCCAGCTTTGGTTTCTCAGTCATCATGTTTGCTTGATACTTAGCAAACCTGCACTCCCTTGCAAAATGTCCAGTATTTTGACAATTGAAGCATTCCATTTTGGATTTGTCAAAAGTGATTCCCTGTTTTGGTTTAAAGTCAATGCTCTTTCCTGTTTTCTTCATGTACTTCTTGATCCTTGCAGTGATCAAAGCAACTTGCCACCTGATATCAATCTCTTCTAAAGCATCCTCATCAATCTGGGAGAGATCTTCTTCATAAACTACAGGTAAACTAGCTTGCTGTGCAAAGAAGGAGCACACAACTTCATCTGAGTGCATAGTAGTAGGTGGTGGGGTTTACTGAGCATAGGTGGGAGCAGCATACGAGACAGTACTTTGAGGCACAGTACTTTGAGTTGGAGAAGCAGTACTTTTGGTGGAAGTACTGCCCCTCTTTTCAGATGATAGAAAAGCAATACTGTGAGACTTAGAACTTGTTTGACCATTCATCTCATGCTCATACACCTTCAGATGATTGTAGAGATCATCAAAGTCCATAACATCCAAGCCTGGTTGTCCTCTGATCATAGTAGCAATCACATGCCATGTAGATGGAAAACTCCTTAGAAACTTGAGATTAGCATCTTCAACTAAAACTTGTGCTTTGTATAATTCCAACATGTTAAGAAGATTTTGAAATCTATCATATGCAGCATCAAGACTCTCTCTTTTACCAACAGTGAAAGTTTCAAACCTGTTGCTTCAGCAAATTTCTGTGCATCTTTTTAGAAGCTTCATTCCCTCCAAATCTGGTCTTGGGAGCATCCCATAGCTGCTTAGCATCTTTAGCATCATTGAACTTGAGAAGATGACCATCTGGAATGGCAGACAAGAGAACGTTGAGTGCTTTCTCTTGATTCCTTAATGTTGCTGCTGGTAGGACTGCTTTGGGTGGTTTAGGTTGTCCAGGAATCTCTACAGGTTCTGGAACTTCTTCATTACCATTGACAATTACATTCCATAGAGCATGGTCTGTAATGGCAATGTACTGCCTCATCTTCATACACCATAAGTCATATTCTCCCTTCTTGATTACAGGAATCCTTATTGAGGTGATGGAAGGAGGTGGAACAGAATCAGTCGACATCTTTAGGTTCTGTTGTAGAAGGTTTTAGGGTTTCTTCTTAGTCAGAGTTTCCACACAAGCTCTGATACCACTTGTTGGATCGATGTACTCTAACCAAACTAACTTAAATAGCTTGTTAAGGTTTAATAACCTCGGATAAATCCTAAGTTATTAACAGAGAAAGACTGAGCAAACTCTATTAAGTATGCGGAATTTACTTAACAAAGCTAAGAAGAATAACTTTAACTATAAACGATTTTATTAATAACTCTAACTCTGCTTATTATGCAGATCTTTAACAACTCTAATAATATCAAACTTCTCTCTAAAACTCTAATAAAATCACGTACATATTATACCAATCTAGGGGTCCTTTTATAGGCTCAAGAATACCCTAGTTGGTTTACAAATTGTATCCTTGTACGTCAAGTAATCTAATATAGAATATTCTAGAATTACAAGACTTTGTATAAACGAATAAAATAGTTCTTTGATCTTGCAGTACTCTGACTTTATCTTTAGCAGTACTTTGACTCGTTGACCTTTCCAATACTTTGTGGTATACAGTACTTTATCTTTCTGTAGTACTCTGTCAATCTTCAGCACTTTTATATCCCAACACCTACATATTGCAGCATCTACTAGAGGTGGTGGTTCAGTGAGTATAGGGGGTGGAAGTGGGACTATAACAAGACCTGATGAAATTCATGATTGTAGGTCTACCTAACCTAGTGACATTAGTGATGAAGAAAGTGAACCACTTGCAAGTCAAATACCAAGTGAACCACCTGCAAGTCAAAGACCAAGTGAACCACCTGCAAGTCAAAGACCAAGTGAAAAACCTGCATGTCATACACCAAGAGAATCACCTACAAGTCATTGAACAAGTGATCTACTACCTATTCATGTTATGTTATATTTGATAATATATGTAAATTTACTGGTATATTGTGTGGAAAACTAGAAGGGGGGTTGAATAGTTTTACCGTTTAAAATCTTAATTGTTTCGAAAACTTATTGTGAGATCAATCAATATAGATAAATGACGTGTTAGTGAAGAATGAATATGATGCGTGTACAAGTCGCGTTCGGGGTCAAAGGAAACTTCCTTTTCGTCGAGCAAGTTTTTCAACACCCTAGGCAGTGAACCTGATCATTGTAGTGTAGTATTGAGAAATTACTACGCTAAGGTTGAGGTTGAGGAAGATTATTTTTTATCTTTTTTATATTTTTTAGAAACTAAAGGTAAAATCTCGGGGTTTGGATTTGGGGGTTTGGTACTTCTACCAATTACTCTACTTATCTAATTATCTAAGCTAAGGGTAGTCTATGTATATTGATGTGTGCTCGTATGATGATTAAAGATGTGTTTACCTAGATACTATCACTCCCTAGTTATATTTTATTGGTGGTTGAATTGTCACGTCCTTATTTTTAACGCGTTGTGTTTTCTAAGGTTGTAGGGTGTGCTTTTATCCCTAACTCTTTGAGAGTACCTTAAGGTTAATGACTACGAAGTCTCTAGGATTCATAAACTTAACACTAAGGTTTTCTTTGGACGTTTAGCCTACAATTCCACTAGTAATTATAAACTAATGTTCACAAAGATTAATCAAGCATTAAAAACACAACGATGTCCTAATGCACTCCTAAGCCAATTACAATTAAGATAAGAGACATCCAATCAATAATTAATAACTAGGTTTCATAGATCTAAGAAAACACACAAGTAAATTAGTTGGACATGTTAAACATGCAAGCATACACACATTCAATCAAAGACATAATGAAATCAAGGGAATAAATAACTTATCTCGATGTAAAATAGGGTATGAGAACCCTAAAATACTGTCCAAACCGGACTACAATCGTTTTAGGTTTTTACTCCACAAGTCTACCTCTTTAAAAACTAAAAAATCGAATTCTATATATAGTTTTACATCTGCGATGGCGTCGCCTTATAGGTGGGACGCCGTAAGATCGCCGCCATTAGGGTTTCGTCTTGGCCAAGTCAATATTGGAACGGCGTCACGTTGTGGTTGTGACGCCGTCAGTCTTCAGTAGTGACGTCGTCTGAGTCTGGATCTAGGCCGTCTGAGAAGAAAAGTCTTCGTGACGCCCTTACTCTTCAAAGCCTGACGCCGTCAAGTGTAAAATAGCAAATTCGCTCTTGAGTCGTCACAAAATAGGGACGGTGTCGCCCTCTGCTTGGGACGCCGTCAGGTGTAATTCCAGCAGCTTGAGTGTCTTGATCTTGACTTAGCCATTTTCCTCACATATTCACTCCTTTTCGTCCAAAAATGCATCATTCCAGCATTTTGCTTCCAAGAGACCTAAAAAGTGAAAAGGAACGAAATTAAGCAGTAACGGATATAAAAGTGGGCGATTAAGGGCTTAAATGACCCCTTAAAAGTGTACGTTTTAAATCTGTAGAAAACTAGAAGGGGGGTTGAATAGTTTACCAATTAAAAACTTTGTTTTGAAACTTATTGAAAGATCAATTGATATTGATCTTGAGTATGTTAATGAAATATGCAAGCAATGTGTAATAAGTAAATAAGGAAAGAGATGATCAAACCACAACAAGTTGTTTATAGTGGTTCGGCCTACAAGGACTCTTTTTCCTTGCCCTACTCCACTCCCCGAGTCTCACACTCGAGAGTTTAACTTCACTAGTCAACAAGATCCTTTCACCGGCGGAGAAAACCTTTACACTTCGCTTACACTATTTCCGACACTAAGCTAGATGCCGAGTTCTTTCCAAGGGTACAACTACTCCCACACACAATGTATTTTGAGGACTAAAATACTAACCACTCACACTCACAAGATTATGATGGTTTGATACAACAATGAAGTATGGATCAACACTAGATCATACAACACTAAACAAACAAGACTTCCAACTTCTCGTTGAAGCTTGAATATGACTTGATCTTCTTTGCTACAAAAGAGATCACTAATATGATATGAAACTGAGTTAGAAAGGTTAGAGAGAAGATATGTATGAGAGTATGTTAGAAAAGGATGAGAAACTACTTGGCTTGGCATTGCTATTTATAGCCAAATTGGACAGGAGCGTCCACGGACGGCGGACCCCTTAAAAGGGTTTCGCCCGTGTACCATTTTGGTACCGCCGGTCTGACAGCCAAGATATCAAATCTTGCCTAAAGTCAACTCTATCTAAGTGAGATTGTGCAAGATATGAAGAGTACAAATCTTCACAAAATATCTAATGGAATCTTCCAATGATTTCCATGATGTAATACATGATGTCAAATGTTGTATTACTATTTATAGAAATATGCAAATGCTTAAGTAGTGTTTGGTTTTAAGAACCTAACACATTCTACAAACTACTATCATACATAATGATTAGAGTCATATAGAGATGTTACTAATCACAAATGTAAATGCTTGAATGATGAATATATTGTTTGAGAAAGCTTGTTTTAATATCTAATAAACTTGACAAGCTTTAAGCTTTTATAAATTAAATTTACTTTTGTCGTTAACAAAACTTAGGCAAAGATCAAAAATATAAATAACGTTTAATGACGATATTTGTATTAACAATCTCCCCCTTTTTGTTGAGGACTAAATATAAATTTTATTTTTTATAAAAGAAACAAAGTTTGTACGAGAGTTATAAAAATATTAGTTTTAGAACTTGAAAAGGAAATGATAATGCAAGTGTATGAAATTTGACTTTTTATGAAAGTCAAAGAATTCACTAGTTGATGCATGATGTTGACTTTTTCAAAAAGTCAAAGTATGCAGTTTGACTTTTTTAAGAAAAGTCAAGTATTATCAATGAGGGTTCCTGTTTGACTTTTAGAAAGTCAAATGTATGCAGTTTGACTTTTTCAGAAAAGTCAAATATAAATAATTTCAAAGTTCTATATTTTCTCCCCCTTTTTGTCTCAACAAAAAGAAGAGGCTATGCGGAATGTAATGAGCCCGAGCTATTATCTCCCCCTTGTTCAAAGCTCCCCCTAAATTGGGTGCTTTAATGGGAAGATACATGGATTGTGAAAATAAAGCTACAAAAAAAATGTTAGTAATAATGATCATTCACAAGCATTTCCAAACACTATGTAATGACACCAACAATATAAGAAACAACATTCATTAGTTAAAATTTTTCATGAGTAAAGATCATGAAAAGAGAACACAATGATGTGTTTTAAGTACAAGAAATAAAAATTATCCTAAGAAAGTAAACAAAAGAAAGACTATTCTAAAACCATCCTAAAGTGATGGTGGATGGGAAAGAGCGTTAAGACGCTCAAGGATGTGGTTGAGGATGAACCTCATTTCTTCTTGGAAGTCATGGACCATAACACGGGTCCGTTCCACGGTTTGGCCCGTTTGCTCACAATTTGAGCAACCATGCCTTGGAGGATAGAAAGTTTGGGGAGGTTGTGGTGGTGGAATGGTGGATGTGTTGGTGTTGTTGGGAATATTTGGAGTGGTCATGATGGATGCAAGCAAAGCATTTTGCATTTGCATTGTCTCACTTAAGTGAGAATCCACCATGCCTTTAAATTGGTGGAGGTTGTGGAGTTCGGCTTGAATCTCCTCTCTAGTGGGATTGTCATCCCACATGCACTCCGGAATGTCCTCAATATGAGGAGACATTGATGATGGAAGTGGATGATCCCCGTATAAAGGACCATGAATGTCCTTGTGAATGGGGTGAAAAAGGAGAGGTTTTGGCCCTAATGGGGCGTTTGGGTCAATGGATGACCGAGGTGACTCATGAGTGATTCGCTCAATTGTGCCAAAAGATGGCAATGGTGGCGGATGACTTGGCCTAGGAGGCAAGTCTTCCAAGTCCTCTAGGAAAGGATTTGGGGATGTTGGTGGAGTTGAAAATAACTCCATGGGAGTGAGAGTGGGAGACCTTGGTGAAGGTGGTGAGGGGGTTTTGGATGTTTGGATGGGTGTCGGTGGAGGTGAAGTAGGTGTTTTTATTGGTGGTGGAGTGGTGATCACAATGTGTGATGAAGTGGGTGTAGCTAAGGTAAGATTTGTATCATCTCTAATGGGAGATGAGATTGTGAGTGGTGAAGATTCGGATGATGAGCTAAGGTGAACAAAACAACAAGGCCTTACGCTAATTCTAGCGGTTTTCTTGCAAGGTTTTGGTGATGATTTAGTCATTTTTAACTTGGGTTTTGATTTGCTAGATAGTAGTGAGAATGAAGAAGGTGTGAGGATGATCATGGTAAAGCCTTTCAATTTATAGGGGTAAGAAAATTTTGAGAAATGGTTTTGATTTGATGTTGAACCATTGAAGAGATGAGGTTCCTAATGATTTGGAAGTGGGTTGAATGCTAGTCATATCACCCAAGTCAATCCATACAAGGAAGATGGAGTGAAGAAGATAAGATTTGCAATAAATGTGTTCTAGTGAGTGGAATTTCCTAATATTCAGATTACCCACGGATTTGAAGGTACCAAAAATTTGGTTCCTTCCTTTATGCCAAAGGGCTCCTTGGGTGGATTTTTCAAATTTTTGAATTTTGGTGGGAAATGGATTTCTTATATGCCTTATTAAATAATACTAGTTCTAATAACAGTATAAACTAGTTAAGATTGATTTATAAGTGATGGAAGATAATTTGGAATCACGAAAGAGTCGAAATTCAGAAAATTACCTGGAGGATCCACGACACCAAAATCATACACTGACGGTACCCTAAAAAGGGTGCCGTCTGGTCCGCCTGTACAGGTATGGCGGTACCAAACTACATAAAGGACGGTACCAAAATTATGGTGCCGTCTGATCCGTGGAGTGCTGAAATATGGACAGAGTACATTTTTAGGTATCGGGGACATTTCCGAAACCTGAAATTTTTCTTAAAATCTGTTATACTAAACATTTCTAGTTAGGAAAAGTAAATAACACATGTGTAAACATAGTGGAGCATAGATTTTGAGCAAGACTTATTGATTTTCACAATAAAGTGAAAATGGGTAAAATTTGATAGCATACTTGTGCTATCCCCCTGCATGAGATTGTTAGCATACACCATTGTTTCAAGTTATATTATCATCCTACATAATAAAAACAACTAAATAGTATCAAACATTAATGATAATGCATTGTTCGAAACATTCCTTAAAATACCCTTATTTGTCCAACTTCTTGTAAATCTCGTTCATCATCCTACCAAGTCACTTGAACATTCCCTTAGTTTGTTTGAATTCTGCTGATTCATTCTCAACCTCGGGAAGAGATGCGTAATACTCATGAGGTGGAAGATGAGAGCTTGGAAGACCATCCTCGGAGCTATTTGATGATGATGATGAAGGAGTTGGAGGTTTAGCTCTCTTGCCTTTAGTCTTAGCAACTCGAGCATCACTCAAAGGTACAAAGATGTGAGGGATGAGGTCATAGTGAAGGTGCATCCCTTTTGGGGTTGGTGGAATTGGAGCGAAGTTTCTATAGAGACGGGTGAGAAGCATCCCGTATTGAAGAGCAACTGATCCTTGAGTTGGAATATCAATCATTCTCCTAGCTATGTAGTAGGCTAAGTTGAATGGTTGTCGGGTGGACAAGTTGTAGAGCATGTGGCAAAGACAAGCGTTTAAGTGATCCCTATTCCCTATGGTGCTAATGACGTTTGCTCTAAGTAACTCCTCCCATTTCTTAAATTCGTGCTTAAGTTCATTTAGCTCCATTCCATATGGATCTCGGTCTACCTCTTTTCCCTTTCGGGTTACTCGGGTTGTATCAGTTTTTGGGTTAAAAAGGTGTTCACGGATGACATCCTTATCGGCCAAACGGGTTAGATAGGGAGAAGTGCGGTCGTTGATTGCATCAAGGGCGGTGAGTGACCACTTATCCGTGTAGACACAAGTTCCCCGGTTGGGAATTCCTAGTACTTTAGCAAATTCGCTTAAGGTGATGGTGTAGTCATTTTGGTTGATTCTAAAGCTAAGACAAAATTCATCATCATCTTCATCACTAAAACTGGTCACACTAGCATAGAATTCTAACACAAACCTAGGACAAATTGGTTCATCAATGTCAAGAAGACAATCGAATTGAATGGCGGCTAGTTCTTCACGAAGATTAGTATGTTCAAGGAAGGATGGGTGAATGGTTCTACCCTCATGGAAATACCTTGATTCTAGACCCCTAAATATTTCTACTTGTTCCTTGGTAAGTCCTTTGGTCCAGATCTTAGTTCCATAAAGGTACTCCCATCTTGGTAAGTGGGTAGGAAGGAACTTGTATGATTAGAAGCACTTCTTGATCGGCGGTAAGTTAAGCTAACAGAAGAACTGTAACTACTTGGTTAAACAGGATCCAAACACAATCTTAAGATACGATCACACTGGTCAAAATCACTACTTCTACTACTACTTAAAACAGAATCGAAATCTTAGTTGGTTTTACTGATGTGGTAGTGGAATTCGCTTAAACGATTTCATGATCCTTAAGGGTTGGCCCCTTGAACACAGATGTGCCTATTCACCAGTGAGTGGCGGGAACTACGTTAGTTGCTGGCGTGAAGAGGGATAG
>BPTQ01000005.1:296863284-296899161 GCA_019973895.1 Chrysanthemum seticuspe
ACAAGGCTTCCAACTTCTCGTTGAAGCTTGAATATGACTTGATCTTCTTTGCTACAAAAGAGATCACTAATATGATATGAAACTGAGTTAGAAAGGTTAGAGAGAAGATATGTATGAGAGTATGTTATAAAGGGATGAGAAACTACTTGGCTTGGCATTGCTATTTATAGCCAAAATGGACAGGAGCGTCCACGGACGGCGGACCCCTTAAAAGGGTTCCGCCCGTGTACCATTTTGGTACCGCCGGTCTGACAGCCAAGATATCAAATCTTGCTTAAAGTCAACTCTATCTAAGTGAGATTGTGCAAGATATGAAGAGTACAAATCTTCACAAAATATCTAATGGAATCTTCTAATGATTTCCATGATGTAATACATGATGTCAAATGTTGTATTACTATTTATAGAAATATGCAATATGCTTAAGTAGTATTTGGTTTTAAGAACCTAACACATTGTACAAACTACTATCATACATAATGATTAGAGTCATATCAAGATGTTACTAATCATAAATGTAAATGCTTGAATGATGAATATATTGTTTGAGAAAGCTTGTTTTAATATCTAATAAACTTGACAAGCTTTAAGCTTTTATAAATTAAATTTACTTTTGTCGTTAACAAAACTTAGGCAAAGATCAAAAATATAAATAACGTTTAATGACGATATTTGTATTAACACCTTTTATGGAAGAAAATGGGATTTTATGAGTACCAATGAATGACCAAAGATGACACTAGAAAATTTGAGAGTGTCAAGTGGTGCTAAATGATCCTAGAGACCAGATAGTAACTTAAGATAATTTTGGAGAATACCTTAAAAATTATAAGAAATGAAAAAACTAGTATTTGACTCATTTTGGGGTAAGGATGATCAATTTGCTAAAATTGATAGAATGATAATACTATATGAGTTAACATGTGAGCAACGATGTATGATTATTGGAGCAGAAGGATGATGAGTTTTGGTGAAATGATGAATCAGGAAGTACCTTGAGTGTGATCCTAGATGAGCTATGAGTGAGTGTGAAACTTACTAAGCTTGAGAAAGACTTAAGTGGTCCTAAGGCATTATGTTTAGCTAGTGTGAAGTAGTCTAAGGACATGGTTTGATGTATAAAGTTTGCAACTGCATTTCTGTTTGCCCGAATCCCACGGTTCCCTAAGTAGAGGGATCCGTCTAGTACAAAGTGAGGGATCCGTCTCCTGCAAAACAGTACCTTCACAGAAGGTATGAAAAAGTTGCACAAGGTATCGTATTTCAAAGCTAGTGTTTTCTAAGAAGTTTGAACAACTATACAAATGAGACATCAAACGTTAAATGTTTTATTTCTTGAGAAAGATCGCATTACAATGATAAAAGATGAAATCTAAGGATTGAGCCTATTTTGGAAAGGAAACTAAGTTTCTTGAGCATTTTCGCTAGATGGATCGTCAAATGGATGATGAGTATTTGCCGATTCTGGGATGAAGAAAGACTTGATGAGAGATGTGTTTAGAGGTTCCATCATCTTATTCACGAGTACGTACAACGGACTTTGATATTAAGGGTGGAAGTACATGATGTGATGATAAAGGCATGTCAGGAACATTCCATAAGGGATTAGTTTGTTCTTGCTGCCTTGAAGGTTTACAATTCGCCTTGCGAAGAAATAGGCGAGATTGTATGTTTGTTGTGTTAGCAAACAATACATTATGTGAGCACAACAAGCGGGAAGGATTTCTCGATTTCCTCTAAGACTCCAACCATTTTCATGTAGGATGACTGTGAGAGGTTTAAACTTATCTCGGATATCACGTGTATAGATTATGTTTGGATCAGAGTAATAGGGTCGAAGTTTGCATAACATGCGAGTCAAGTCTTGAGGGGAAGGTATGTGTGAACAATATGGACTATTTTCTTCACGATGGTTGAAGAGAGAATCAAGAGACCAATCTTCAGTGAAGGCACATTGTCCATGATTTGGAATTCGGAGAATGTGAGCAAATTGCCCAAGGGTTAAAACAAATTTTGGTTTTTGATCCAAAACCAAAGAGATAGAGATCGATCCTCGTTACGAACGAGTTCAACTTGACGGAAGAATTCCAATACAAACCGTGGACAGATTTTCTCGTTAATTTCGAGAAGGCCTTCTAGTCATATGGTTCGAAAAGAGGTATTGATACCTTCTTCGTATAGTAGAGGTGTGTCGACAATACGTCCTTCATGCAAGTGACGAGTTTCGAGATTATTGAACCCACGGACATGATTGCCAGGTGTGTTGGGCTCAAGAGAAATGTTAGGAATGTAGACATTAGTGAGTGAAAAGTCGAATTCATATTCATGAGACATGATGAGACCTATGGAAGTGAAAGGTTAATATGATGAGACGCATTAAAGCAAAAAGATGGTCACCTAATGTTTTTACTAGATTTCTATTATCAATGACAATTAACTCACTTAGTACTTAACATTCTGGTGGGATTTTTCTTTTTAAGATGAAAACGGTTTTTATGTTGCATGAGAATTTGTTTCCCAGTTCCACGGTTCTCACGGTTCCCTTCCAAGAGGGATCCAGTTAGTTGAACTATAGGGATCCGTGGATCTGTAGTGACAGAAAAAAAAGTTTGACGAAAAATAGATTTTTGCATCTTATAGGTTTATAAAAAGAAATGTATTTTAGCCAATATTTACTTAGTTAAGCATGAATTATAGGTTTCTAAGGTATCTCAAGGCCAAATGTACAAAAGACAAAAAGTAGAAGAAATGACAAACACATTAAGAGAAATAAACTAGATAAACAAAAACATTAGTAATATTTCATTTCAATGCTAAGAACGATAAAAAGGATTGGGTATATAATACCAATGTAGATTAACAACACAAAGTACATATCTCCATGAGAAAAATTGATCATGGGGTACACGAGAGCGATGCGTGTCAAGACGATGATCACGAAGGCGATGTAAACCATGATGATGGTTTTGATTTGAAATGAGATGAGATGAGAAGGAAGATGAAGTTTGAATAAGAGGTAATTTTTGAAAGTGAAAGATTTGAAAAATGAGGGTTTGGTTGAGTTTGACGAGCGGAGGAGGTATTTATGGGGAAGGAGGAATTTTTGAGATTTGTGTTTTGTTTTATTATTAGAAAGATTTGTTTTTTGGATTAAGTAAAATAAGACACATGTTTATAAACCTAGACTATATACGGAAGAGTAACACGTATGCAAGAAACGTTTCCTAGCGAAGCTACGTGTAATATATGAGTATGTGAAAAATAATCATGTAAGCATACTTATTCTTAAGCTAATGTTATTTAGAGATAAGTAGGAAGTCATACCTCTAATGCAATTATGAGTGTTTTTCTTTTGACAAGAAAAATGTCAATAGACAACTCTGGTTCCTTTGTGATTAAGATACCTTCTTAGGGAAGGTAATCTTGTTACCAAGCAATTTCTATGGCTTGATAAACATGAGCTTTAACTAAGCAAAATGACAAGGAAGGTTAGTGCAATTTAGAAAGATAAAATAAGAGAGAAAAAATATTGTTGCCATCTAATCAACATCCCACAAAAGTGTTTTTAAGACATGGTGTTTATTTTTGTAAAAGACCTTCTTTGTAGTTTTCAATTATACACGGATCGTATCAAGTTTTTAAAGTACAACATACTCTAAGAAACTTGGTAACAAAGCTCTGATGCCAATTGTAGAAAACTAAAAGAGGGGGGGGGGTTGAATAGTTTTATCGATTAAAACTTGGTTTTAAACTATTTAGATCGACTTATGTCAATCTATTTGAACGTGTGTGTTGGATGTTGATAGACAAGCGTATAGATAAATAAAAACTAAGATACAGAGTAAGAGGCACAAAACCACAACGCGAGTATTTATAGTGGTTCGGCTATAAGGACACCTTCCTTACCCTACTCCACTCGCCGAGTCACCTACTAGAGAGTTCGTAATCACTACACAACACAAACTCCTTGTGGCGGAGAAGCCTTCACAACGTCGCCCACTCTTTATCCGGTACAAGGCTAGACACCGGGTTCTTCCACAAGGTAGAACCAAACCTATCACAACGTCGCCTACACATTATCCAGTACAAGGCTAGATACCGAGTTCCATTACAAAGGAGGAACTACTACCCAACACTACACAAATCCTATCCCAAGGGAGATCCACTCCTTATGACAACATCAACAAGGATATCAATATCCTTTGACCCAATACAAATCTATCTTGCACATCGACATACCATGTGGAAAACTAGAAGGGGGGTTGAATAGTTTTGCCGATTTTAAGTTAGTTTAAAAAAATTTAGATTCGATGTTATGTGAAATCGTATGAATGAGGAGATAGTATAGATCTATAAGTAATGCAAGTAAAGTAAGTAAAGTAAAGGATAGAAATGACAAAACCGATTTATAGTGGTTCGGCTACAAGGACACCTTCCTTGCCCTACTCCACTCTCCGAGTCACCTACTTGAGAGTTCAACCACTATGTCAACAAACTCCTTCAACTTGGCGGAGAAGCCTTCACAACATTGCTTACACCTTTTTCCAGTATAAAGCTAAATACCGAGTCCATAACACGGAGGACCAAACCAACACTACTATAACACAAAAAATATGTGAAATATGAAATACAAGATCTTCGATACAGAAATCTTGTGGCAGAACAAATCAATCAAGGACCCCTTGCTTGGATGACTTGTAGAATGCTCGTGATCTCGCCTTAGAGAAGGACCTATATGAGAATCAGAATAGAAGAAAGAAGAACAACTCTCTAGATCAAGTGATCTTTTGTTAGGAAAGTATAAGAATATATGAGAGAGTTAGTAAGAAGAGGGGTGAGTAAAAATGAAGAAATGGCTCTCTATTTATAGGCAAATTCTTGCCACTGTTGCACGGATCCCACGGTTCCCTTGCTTGAGGGATCGGTCTAGTGTAACTCAACGGATCTGTGAGACGCTCCTCTTTTTTCCCATGGGTTTTTGGGTTATGGGTCATGGGTTATGGTTTGAACCATGGGTATCTAAGTAGATACAATGTATCTAATAGATGCAATGCATCTAGTCAAATGGGTATGGGTTAACTCCATGGGTTATGGATATGCTCCATGGGTATGGGTCATGGGTTGTGGTTTTTACCCATCCTAATAAACTATTACAACAAATGAATTATTACAATAATTTGTATTAAATGGATATATGTGGATGCTTTACAAAAATAACATGTATCCTTATAGTTTTACTTATGATAACATTGTATTTGTTATCAACAAAACACAAAGAGGTTGCTAAATATTAATAAATTTTTTTACGGTTTATTTGTATTAACAATCTCTCTTTTTGTTGATGACATAACATAATGTTACGATGAGTAAAACTTAAGATTAGATGTATGTTTTGAAAGCATAAGTTTTACTTCTTCTTCTTCCCCTTTTTGTCAAAACTAAAAGTGACCCTAATGAAGAAATAAAAATGTGGAAAAATAGTCCACGAATCTTTAACTCCCCATTGACGGTAGCTCCCCCTAGAATGGGGCGTCAAGTGAGAAAAATAAAATTACCTACAAAGACAAATTTAGTAGTAACATGCATAAATAATCTTGTGATTGACGAGAATCAAGATTGGGAGCCAAGGTATGTAAACAAAGCCTTGTAATAAAATAACAAAGTGTAGTGGTATTTAGCCCACATACAAGCATGTAAAACTAAGAACAAGACTTGTTCTAAAAGTGACTCAAAATAAAATACTAAAAATAATTAAAATAATTCCTTCCATGCTTGCATAAGGTAATGGATGGAGGTTTGGTGAGTAATGATGTTTATGCGATCAGGGATGAGGTTAAGTATGACTCGCATTTCTTCCCTAATTTCTATTTCAAGATCCCTAGTGGATTGGCAATGTTCACAATGTAAGTGATGTGGGTAATGAGTGCGGAAGTTTTCCGGGTTATTTTGATTTGTGAGATGCGGAAGTTGTGGTGGAAAAGTTGGAAAATACGAATCAAAGTCCGGAATGTTCGGAAGTGGTGGTGGAAAAGAACTGTAAGATATAACTTTTCACATACACATCAAACCATAACACAAGGTGGCGAATAAGATGGAATTCTAGAGAGAGAAAGTTAGAGGTTTAGGGAACTTAGTGAGAGAAAGTGAAAGATATTATTATGAGCTCCAACTCTCTACCTTGGGAGGTAGAGAGTATTTATAGTCTTACACAAATCGCCACACTTTGGGCTGTGGATCAGGCATACAGTGGGTAAAGACCCGTCCGTCCTCCACGGTGTTACTTAACTAAATACTACTTAACTTAAAATAACTACGACTACGAGCTTTCTAACGATTACATATACTTGAGGTGACCGACTCTTTAATACTGGGAATTTCTAATTCCTAACAATCTCCCCCTAAGGGAGGTCACCTCAATCATGTACCAAAATTACATTGAATACAAATAAATAATACATTAAACATAGTTCTTGCATTCTTGATGTAGTCCTTTGTACTTGAGCTCGTAGTCATTGATTCTTCACAATGCATGTTTGGTTATTCCAAGTGGAGGTCTTTTACTGATCCACGTGATGATAATTTTGAGCCATCATTTGAGATCATCAGCAATCAACAATCTCTGAGACTTCCATTGTGGTGTTGTGACTTTGGGACCGACATGCTCACATTCTGGATCATGATATCTTCTCATCAGAGTAGCGGAAGCATTTGTTGAATCATGATATTGGCAGCAGCGTAGCAGAAGCATGGAGTGAAAATATCAGAGTCATTGATGCACTAATCATGATTTCTTTTGAGATGAATGTGTTAAGTGAGCATGCGGCTATGGATTGACCGCTTCATTCTGATCAGCTGCAAACATCGGGCGTACCTGCATACAACAGTTAGCAACAAATCGCACGAAAGTGTCTTTGATCACTTTCGATGAATTGAGGTACACGGCCCACGGTTCCCCGTTGATCAGTACAAGTACTGCCTGTGATCAGGTAGGATTCCTAAGAATCTCCTTGACAGGGTTTCGCAGCTGTTCTAGCTGTTCTCAAACCGGAACGTCTCAAAGAAGACAACACGGAGTGAGTGAACCAGCGAATTATAAGTCCACTGATTGATGAAGAGAGATTTGAAAAACAATCGTGTATTGCTCAATATAAATTGTTTTTGCAATACAACGAAGGTTTTATTGAAAATCAATTATCAATCATAAAAATACCTTTTGGTTTGAAAAATGAGTACACAGTCGATGTGCTAAAGAAAAGAGTTTTTAAGCACAAAGACCGGTTTTTCAAAGGTATCCGTCAATCCCTAACCTGAACCAGGATTGATTCAAGAGATTGAATCGCCCCATTGTTTCTGTTCAGTTGTCACATGGTTGATCTATATAATAGATCTCACATGCCACCTACCAGGAGCTTGTTTGATGTTGGCTCCAGAAGGCTTTCCATCTTCATTGTGAATATGTAAACACATCACTCAGATGTTCTGGCAGTACCACAAGGATAATGCGTAGGACTCAAGATATAATCTCTCTTTCCACATTGTGTGAAACAGAGAGTCTTCATTGAAAGTGTCCTAATGAGATTTATTGATGATCTCGTGGCTCTAGACTCAATTTGTGCATATTTGGATCCTATAACGGAGACTAGGGAGAGGGTCTCCTTCTTCAATATCAACCATCTCTAAGAGAAAGTCGATAGATAATTTCGGTTCCCCGTGAGAATGAAACAAGTCCTTTTAAGAGGAACTTGAGTGGTTTGGAAAGTTGAAGTGCAGTGCGTCACTGGGTCCATGACGTCTTGTCTTCAATACCGATGTTACCATCAGTAGCATATGAATTGAACCCGGTATCTGCCCTAAGGTTGAATAAATGGAGGGCTATTTGTTTTCACCCTTTTCTCATTCAATTCTTTTTAATTCTTCAACCCCTTCCGTGCTTACCAAGACTTCATAGCTAGAACCTTGTTGGGTTTATTCCAGTGCTAGCTCAGTCTTAGTCCGCACTCTTCCCATATCTCATTTTTCTCCTTTTATCATCATACCTAAGGACTTCTACACTAACTAGTGGATTGTCCCTGGGTAGATCCCTCCGGTTCTGGCGGATCATGGGAACCAATACCTAACCTTATCATCCTTATATCACCATACATAAAGTAAAGTTGGTCGGTCAATATGGTATTGTTCATCTGCCAATGGATCCAATTGAAAACCATTTGAAAATCAATTCAGATACTTGTGATATATTATCAAAGCTTTTTGTACCTGAATTGTTTTTGATATTTTTAGAACGAGAACTCCCCCTCAACATGTGCATCAAGTATTGAAAATGTTTTGCACACGGAGGCAAGAGAAAGAATTAACTTCTTTTGATTACCATTTTCTAAAAGATATCAACATCACTTCCCTCAACAAATCAAGTAGATATAGCATTTCCGGGAAGGATGAGGTTTCCATAAATTTGCTCCCCCTCAATATGTGCCTCGAGGTTTGAAAAGAGTTTTGCACATACTAGAGGGAACCTGCACATTGGGATAAATGATCACGTTTTAAATCAAAGGTTTTAAGATAGATGCTCCCCCTCAACATGTGCATTGAAAAATTGAAATCGTTTGTCACATGTGGGCGGGATAGCATGTACATCCTTTTATAACCATTTACCTAATTATCAGTTTAAATCCAATTTAAATCACACATTCTCCCCCGATCACAATTATCAAATCATTTGAAATTTGTGATCTCGTATGGATTTAAATTGATTTGAAAGCTTTTAAGGAGAATTGTGACTTGATTGTGAAAGCGTTTGAACTGATAAGGATCGGATTTTAAGACTTTAAACTCCATTTATAAAACATGCATGTATATCTTTTGAAAACAATTTTAATGCCAAATAACTTTTTAATTTAATTGAAATCATTCTCCCCCTCAATCAATGACGTAGGTTGTTGATTGAGAAATAGAGATTTTGACAAATGAGTCCTGATGATTATCAAAAATAGAGATTGAGTTAATTTTTAAAGCATTTAGTTTTCAGCAGATAGGAGTTTATAGAATCGGAGCATGGAATTTTGAAAACATGATAAGACATGGCTCTGTTCTTTCTTTAAAAACCGGGTTATTGCCTGAAGATGACAATAAACCATTTTTTTCTCTTTCTCTCATTTTAATTTTTTTTTTTTTTTTTTTTTTTTTTTTTTTTTTTTTTTTTTTTTTTTTTTTTAAAATTCGAACAACATCTAAAGACCCGTGTCATTCTTTGAATGACAGCACAAAGACCGTAGATATTATCGAACCGGAAGAAACATGACAAAAATGACAATATTTTTTAAGAATTTTCGAATTTTTCAAATTTTTATGGATTTTGAAAGTTTTATATTTTTCTATTTTGTTTTTCAAAAATATATGTACAAGAGATAGATGAAGATAGACCTTTACTCCTCGTCTTCCTCCTGAAGACGTTTGAGAGTTTCTGGTTGAAGGCTTTTCAAACCAAGACGTGGAAGAATAAACTCAAAACGTTCTCTTGGAAGAGCTTTGGTGAAGATGTCCGCTAACTGATATTCAGACCTCACAAAATATAGTTCCACTACACCTTTTTCCACTTGTTCCCTGATGAAATGATGTCGAATGTCGATATGCTTTGCTCTTGAGTGTTGAACGTTGTTGCATGAGAGAGCAATAGCACTTTTATTATCACAGTACAGAGGGATTTTGTTGAATTCAAAGCCATAGTCAGATAATTGAGATCTCATCCATAAGATTTGAGCACAACAAGATGACATGGCTATGTATTCAGCCTCTGTAGAGGAAATAGAAGTACTCATTTGCTTCTTTGAAGACCAGCTCACAAGCTTATCACCCAAAAACTGAGCACCTCCTGACGTACTTCGACGTGTATCTTGACAACCTGCATGATCAGCATCTGCATAGGCCGTTAGTGACATACCGGTGTATTTCGGGTACCATAGTCCCATATTGATGGTTCCTTGGAGATACCGAAAGACCCGTTTAACTGCTTCAAGGTGCTTTTTGGTAGGCTTAGCCTGGTATCTAGCACACATGCACACAGAGAACAAAATGTCTGGTCTACTAGCAGTGAGATACATCAGGGATCCAATCATACTTCGATATTTAGTTTGGTCAATCATGATCCCTGAGAGGTCCTCATCTAGTTTGGTTCGGTCAATCATGGGGGTGTCAACAGGGTCACTTGAATCAAATCCAAATTTCTTTAAAATCTCTGTTGCATATTTAGATTGATTTATGAAAATGCCTCCGGGACTTTGAGAAATTTGTAATCCCAAGAAAAATGACATTTGTCCCATCATTGACATTTGAAACTTTGAACTCATTTCATTTGAAAAACGATCACATTCCATTGGGTCAGTCGAGGCAAAAATAATATCATCAACATAAATTTGAACATGAATCAAATGTTTGCCTGACTTCCTGGTGAACAATGTAGGATCAACTGCTCCTTTGATGAATCCGGTTGATAGAAGAAACTTTGATAGTGTATCATACCATGCCCTTGGAGCTTGCTTTAAACCGTAAAGAGCCTTCTTCAGACGATAAACGTGAGTAGGATGCTCTTGGTTCACGAATCCTTCGGGTTGGCTTACGTAGACAACTTCCTTAAGATCTCCGTTCAGAAATGCCGTCTTTACATCCATCTGATATACCACCATGTTCTTACTAGCAGCATTAGCCAAAAAGATTCTGATTGCCTCGATTCGAGCAACTGGAGCAAAAGATTCTTCAAAGTCTATACCCTCCTCTTGACGATATCCTTTAGCAACTAATCGAGCCTTGTTTTTCAACACATCACCATGCTCATCAAGTTTTACTTTGAAGATCCATTTTAGAGCTATAATCATAGCACAGTCCGGAGCAGGTACTAACTCCCATACATCAAGACGATCAAACTCATGAATTTCATCTTGCATAGCATTGAACCAGCTATCTTCATTCATAGCAGTTTTAACATCTTTTGGTTCGATCTTAGATAGTACGGAGTTGAAGAAGCACCATAAGGCATCGGTTGCGAGTTGCTTCCGGGTTGATACAGGGCGAGAGGGATTACCAATGATGTTGTCTAATGGATGATCGTGAGTCCATTTTCTGAGGTGTTCATGTGGCATTTGTTGAGGAACTGAAGTAGCTGAGTCGATGTCTTCTGAAGAAGATGGTTCTGATGATGATTCAGGAGTAGCAAATATGTTTTCAAATGGAGCATCTTCAGGAGTCGCAAAGGGATTAACTTCATTGTTGATGTCAGAAACATTTCCATGATGTACATTTGAAGAATGATGATTTGTTGATGAGACTGAAGGATCAGCAGTAGGTGCTTCTTGGCTTAAAGATATTGAGACTGAAGGATTGACTTCATTTACTGGAATAGGAGCATCCTCTGTTGTAGGGATCAGCACCTCATTAGTAGTAGACTCATACAGTTCATCAAACATTGGATCAAACAATTTCTTTACATCATCTTCAGATGGAGGTACATATGGCGTTTCTTGAGAGGAGTTTGGAACAAGGGATGAACCAATAGGACTGTTTTGAAGTGCGGGTTCTGAGCTGGAGTGTCCAGGAGCCATTTGACCGGTCAGCTCATCAAACGTAACGTGAATTGTTTCCATGATATTTCGGGTTCTTTTGTTGTAGATCCGGAATCCCTTTTTGTTTGGTGCATATCCTACAAATACTCCAATGTCAGCTTTAGCTCTAAGTTTGCCCAAGTCTTGACCCTCATTAGTTGGATAGCACAAGGCACCAAACACACGAAGGAAAGATAGATTAGGTTTTCTGTTGTGGACAAGTTCATATGGAGTTTTTCCATGACTGGTGTGAATCAGGGAACGATTTTGTGTGTAGCATGCAGTGGCAATTGCTTCAGCCCAGAGAAACATTGGAACCTTTGAGTAGATCAGCATTGTTCTAGCAGCTTCAACAAGAGTACGATTTCGTCTTTCAACTACACCGTTCTGTTGAGGGGTTCGTGGAACACTTCTTTGATGGCTGATTCCAACGCTTTCATAGAATTCACTAAGTTGTTTGTTGACAAACTCAGTTCCATTGTCTGTTCTGATAATTCTGACAGTTTTGTTTAGTCTAACCTGCAGTTGTTTGATGAGTTTGATGATGATATCAGGAGTTTCATCCTTTGTCCTTAAGAACTTGACCCAGGTGAATCTAGAATAATCATCAACCACAACTAACACATATTTCTTCCCAAAGATATTCTGCACCCTCATTGGTCCACATAAATCCATATGAATCATATGAAGAACTTCTGTGACAGAGTTAGTAGGTTTGGGTTTATGGGCATACTTCTTGCTTTTTCCCAATTGACATGCTGAACAAAGATGATCCTTTTCATACTTTAGTCTAGGTAAACCTACAACTAAGTTGTTTCTGGAAAGATCGTTGATGGTGCCGAAGTTCAAGTGATTGAGACGACGATGCCATAACCAAGACTTTGTTTTTGAAGCCTTTGATAACAAGCAGATTGGTGAAGCTCTCATCATGTCATCGATAGAGATAGTGTAAAGGTTTGAGCCACGAGTTCCTTTCAACAGTTCCTTACCATTAAGATCTCTAACAAAGCAGGTATGTTTTCTGAAGGCTACTTCTAGATCAGAGTCACATAATTGACCAACAGAGAACAGATTATGTCCTAAACCTTCCACATAATACACTCTGGAGATGACACTATCACCAACAACATAATCTCCATAACCCATAATAGCACCGAAATGATCATTACCAAATCTAACAGTCCCGATGAATTTGCTCACGAAGTTCATGAGCCGTGACCGGTCTCCAGTCATATGCTTGGAACAGCCTGAGTCCAGGTACCACAGAACGATTTGAACGATCTGCAGTTGAACACAGACAAGAATGGATAACTGGATAATTGGGATCCCCATGCAAGAATGGGTTCCATTTGGTTAGTAGCAACAGTTGGAACACCCACATCAGAAATAGAAGCATTCATATCAGACAATGAGGTAATGGAATCATTATGAGTAGATGCAATACTAGTGTCTGTATTAGTCCTGTTTACAGTGTGACCACTTCTTAAGGGAATAGTTCTACCAGTAGGCATCCATTTTCTAGTGGGCATTATCTGATTGGTCTTATGACCAACAGGTATCCAATAAGAACCTATTCTGCTGAATGTTCTTCCTGTGGGTTTCCATTGTTTTCTAACTTTCTTTCGCTTTTGCCTTTTAGCCTTTTTAGCATGAATTTTAGCATTAACAATATTAACTGGACAATTAACATCATTAGGCAAAGCATTGACATCACATCCATGATTAGAAACAGAATTCAAGCAATCATCAGTACAAGGTTTGCAAATAGTATCAGAATTCGAATTAATTACAGTACGCTTATGGCTAATACTAGAATCAACACGATTCGTTTTATTCGATTCAAACTTAAGGTTCCTAGATTGTTCTTCTACTTTCTTCCAGTGCACATTCTTAGCTTGAGAGGTCCTATCATTCCTTGTATTGTCTTGAGACTTTGACCTGCTCCCTTTAATGTCACTGATTACTCCTGTAGAGGGAATGGGAACATTAGTTTGTTTTACTACTCTTTGCACCACCTGTTTAGATGTGCTGGGATCTGAACTACATGCAGGTGCACTACGGTTCACTTTCATAAAGATAGATGTACTGAGATTGGTACTCCTAGAAGGCACATTAGAGTTCACTTTCCTAGCATTGACATATCTAGAATCTGAACTACTCAAGGGTACACTACAACTCTCATTCAAAACATTGGGAATCGAGTGCATCTCATATTTGGCCTTAGGCATTGAGCATGGAATCAAAGGGTTAACTCTCTCACCTAATGTCTTTGGGCATATGGTGATCAAGCATTCTAAGATTTCTTGAGATCGTTTGGCATATGAGCATGCATGTCCAATTGCATTATCATGAGGTTTCTCTAGCTTATCCTCTTCAACAATCTCACGCAGGCATTCTAAGCAATCCTTGAGGGATGAGAAATATGTTTGAATGGCAAGTTTGTTGTTCCTTAGGTGAGGGGGGACATATGTCACAGATAAAACAGATTTATTGCCAGAGTGAACCTTAGATACAACATTCTCCTCATTGATCATTGGCATTTTCCCTTTTACCTGACTCTTCAGATTCTCAATTTCCTTTTGCAATGAAGTTATTTGTTCGTTGTTTTTGTTACGAGTGACTTTAATTGATTCAAACAACTCATTGAAATGACGTTTAACCTTTTCATTCTCTTCTAGAAAACTTTCGTTTTCCTTTTGTAAAGCATTTACTAGGTTTTGAAGATGAAACGTTTGAGAATTCTGAGAATCTAAAGAAGGAGGCATTTGGGATCCTGTCATATTGTTCGTTTGACCCTTTAATTGAGAGATTTGGGCTTTCAACTTTCTGATCGTGTTACACTGAGCTTGAATCTGTTCATCTCGTTTGTTAATTTGAAAAACTGCATCAAACTCTGGAGCATCTGAAGATGTCTTGATATTTGAAGTTTTGACATTTTCTTTGAGATGTTGATATTTTAGTTGTAGATTAAAATACTCAACTTCTAGTTTAGAAAAATGTTTAACCAAATTGTCATGATCATCCAGTTCAATTTTCTCATTTAGTTTAGAATTGGTTTTTTCAAGCTCAATGACACGATCATGGGAGACTTTCAGGGCCACAGATAATTCATGAAATTTGGAAGCATTAATAGAGCAATTTGAAGCAGTGAAAAACACATCTTGAGCAACACATTCAGTAATAAGATTCTCATTTAATGTATGCAAGTTCTTTCTCTCAATCTCATTATATTTTAGTGCACGCTCATAATCACTAACTTCAGCAACCATTGCATCAAATTCCTTTTCCATACCTTTAATATCAGCTTCTACCCCTTTTTTAAGACTCTCAAAGTGATCTTTTAGAAGTTTAAAGAAGGGCATGACCTCAGTTAAATAACATTCTTTCATTTGTTCAAAACCTCTTTCACCTTCAGTTATACCAGTGGGAGTGATCCTTTTCTTGCAAGTTTTCTCAAAATCAACAAATAGTTGGAATATAACGTATTGGCTAATTAATGTCTTGCTTTTAGTGGCAATTGTTCTAGGTACAAGATGCATAGGTGTATTAGGAGGATACACAGTTGCTCTAGGCATTTTCCGAAGGGGAGGGTTTGTTTCTACAATATTTTCGGCTTTCTGCTTATCTAAATCCATTTTCCAGAAGACTTGTTCGGGAGTCAACAAAGTCTGAGGCTTAAACTTGTTTAATGCAATCCAGTTTTCCTTTTTGTAATCGTGAGGAGAGATAATTATTTTTTTCTCTTTGCATTTAGGGTCATCTAGTTTTTTGTTCATCCTTTCCCTAGTGACTTCATCTGATTTCTTATCTTCCTCAGTGCACTCAACGCAACTAGGTTTCTGCCTAGGCTTAAGAATTTCATTACCATCATAAATCACCTTATGAGCATTTCTAGCCTTTTTGATTACCTCTGGATTTGGTTCCTCAACAAGGGGAATGCTATGCTTATCGCTTAAGACTCGATGTTTGGTGACCATGTGAGCAGTCTGAATGGTGTTTCCTTGTATGTACAACTTGTTTTCAAGTTTGTTTTTCAAAGTTTTCAGATTAGAAAAATCTCTTAAGAGCTTTGATTCTTTTACATTAAATTCTTGCTTAAGCATTTTCACGTTTTCTTGAAGTTCTTGTTTTTGCTTAGCTGTTTTAGAAAGTTTTTCTTGCAAAGAATTTAATTCTTGTTTCAATACTTCTTCTCTAAAATTACTTTTTCTAATTACTGTACGCACTTGGTCATCCATTTCCTGCTCACGAGTGGTCAACTCAAATTTTGCACGTTGTTCATAAATGGCAACACGTTCCTTATAGGCATTTAGTTCAGAGATAATGGAATCATCAGGAGCACATGCAGTGTATTCATCAAAGACATAGTCATTGTTGACTGCAGAAGATGCATCACTAGGTACAACTTCACTTTCACTTTGTTTCACGTATTGATCATATGGGACAATATTGATATTACCCGTATTTTCAATATTTGATTCAAAAGTTTTGGTTGGTTGTACTTTGTCATGCATCTGTTGCACATCAGCATCATCATATAGCTTTAATACCTCAGAGATGAGTTTGTCCTTTGATGGGCCAGCTTGTGGTGAAGAAGTGACCTTGGGAGACACCATGGGAGAGATGCTAGCCATAAATATTGTGTGTGCAGTAGGTCCATCATCCACATCAGAGTCGTAAGCATCGCAGTCACCGACTTGAAAGGCATTTTGATGATTGTGACCTATCTCCTGAATGGGCTGCTCATCTACATCTGCATCATAGGTCTTGGCATTGCCTTCAGCAAGAAACAGCAGTTCCTCTTCATTCAAAGTAGCACCATTGTCCTGAGCTTGAGCCAGCAACATCTTATCTCTGAAGTATTCGGCATTTTGTGGATGCTTTGGAGATGTGCAGTTCCTTGCAAAGTGTCCCTCACCACCACAGTTAAAGCATTTGATTGGCTTAGCTTGACCTGGGTTACCATTCCTTCCTCGATTCTGGTTTCCAACATAACCTCTCCCAGCTCCACCTCGTCCCTGTTCATACTGTCTTTCCTGAACTGGTTGCACCACGATCCTTCCATCTTTAATAGTGGCTTGATTATGTGGGTTAGATGCAGTTCTGAGGTTGTTGTTGGTTTGTGGAAGAGAATTCATGTTTTGACTAATGAGAAGAGCAATTTGATTAATGATGTTACCCACGTGTGCATCAGCATCAGCTTGTTTGAACTGAGGATCAGGGATGAGTTTGTGATTACCATTACCCAAAGGAATGACTTGTGATGCTTTGGTTGTGATTCCAATGTTTGAGTAGAAGGCAGTTGAATCATTAGACGAGCTTGTCTCTCCTGGGTTAGTTTTGAACTGATTGAGAATCAATTTTTCAAACATGGCATGTATTTCATTCTGAAGGAGGAAGGCATAGAGTTGCTCATAGTTTGTGTTCTTCAATCCTTTAGTGAGCTTCACAGCGGTAACAAACTTGTGCCATTCGGGATTCATGTTGTTCACAAATTTTGAGTTCAACTGAATGTTAGGCATAGTCATCTTGATGTTCCTCATGTCATTCACTAACTTATGAAATCTCACATAGTACTCATAGACACTCTCATCTGGTTTCATCTTGAAGTGCTCAAATTCATCATAGAGTTGGGATTCCCTGTCTTCCATAGTTAATTCTGAACCTGAGAGAAGCATCTTAACGTTATCCCAAACAGCCTTTGCATCAGTGTTATGATTGATCAGCTTGTAGATGTCTTTAGGAAGACCTTGAAGAACAATGTTTGAAGCCCTGATATCTGCATCGAATCTCTTTTTCTCCTTATTATCAAGCTCATTGTACATCTTAGGTCTGTCCATTCTGTAGACAGGAGTACCATCTTCATTAGTATCAAGTATGTCTCTAGTCGTTTCAACCCGATATGGTCCTTCATCAATGGATTTGAGAATGTTTACACCATTTTCCTTTCCAAGGCAATACAATCTGATTCGTTGAGCCCAAGAATCGTAGTCAGTTCTGTCAAGCATTGGTGGACGAGTATCTGAGCCAGTTGCTTGAACATCCTCGGCAACAGTGGAGATGACAGTGGGAACAGTGGGAATGTTGGTAGACATGTTAACAGATTATACGGGATTTTATAACTCTATGATTAAACCGGGAAATAGATTCTTTCACGGGATTTTACTAAATCAAGAGAAAACCGTAAACAATCACTCAAGTTGCTAGATGATAAAGTGCTAACTCGCTACCAAATAATGCACTAAGTCGCTAGAAATTAGTGCACTAAGTTGCTAACCCTTAACTCGCTACACGTCTAAGTCGCTAGAGTCCCAAGTCGCCAACAGAAAAGCAAGTCGCTAAGTAGTAACTCGCTACAGACTAAGTCGCTAGCCAAATTTGTGCAGTAATTCGCTACACAAGTCGCTAGATATGCAAGTCGCTAAAGAGCAACTCGCTACAGACTAAGTCGCTACCACAAGTCGCTAACCGTAGTGGAGATTCCACTACTTGTACTTTAACTCGCTAGCTCTAACTCGCTAGCTTTTATAACTGTAAGTCGCTACAAAACTATGAAGTAAGTCGCTACCAAGAAAACAAGTCCGAGAGCTAAGTCGCTAGCTTGAAAAACCAAATAACCTTCACTTTTCAATCCAAAAACAACCCAACCAAGATGATTCAAGCTTACCAAATGAAAACCTAAACACTTTTAATGATTCTAAACATAAAAGTACCAACAAAATTCAAACTTTAACACAAGAAATCAACCAAATGATGCAAAAACTACTAAACTTTTTCAAACTCAAAAACCACCTAAAAACCACTATAAATCCAAAGATGTGCAAGATATGATCTAACCATGGCTCTTGATACCAATTGTAAGATATAACTTTTCACATACACATCAAACCATAACACAAGGTGGCGAATAAGATGGAATTCTAGAGAGAGAAAGTTAGAGGTTTAGGGAACTTAGTGAGAGAAAGTGAAAGATATTATTATGAGCTCCAACTCTCTACCTTGGGAGGTAGAGAGTATTTATAGTCTTACACAAATCGCCACACTTTGGGCTGTGGATCAGGCATACAGTGGGTAAAGACCCGTCCGTCCTCCACGGTGTTACTTAACTAAATACTACTTAACTTAAAATAACTACGACTACGAGCTTTCTAACGATTACATATACTTGAGGTGACCGACTCTTTAATACTGGGAATTTCTAATTCCTAACAAGAACCTAGATGTTCTTGTAGCACAATGGGAGCTAAAGGTGGTGAGGTTTCAAGGTCTTTAAAGATTGTGTTTGGAGATATGGAAGGTGTCAAAAAGACTAGTTCTTTTTGCTTTGTTTGTTGAGATCTTGTTGGAGTCTTAAGGAGTTCCAAAAGAGTGACATTAGGTGGGGATTTGATGGGTGATAAAGTTGATGTACTTGTTGGAGATGAAGGAGGTGCTCTAACGGAAGAATTTTGTGGTGAATGAGTGGTTGGTGATGAACCATTTGATGATGGTTTTGTTAAGCAACAAGGTCAGATGCTAATCCGTACGGATTTTGTAGATTTTGGTTATGGTACTTTGGAAGGTGGGAGGACAAAATTTTAGATTTCTTGAAAGGGATTGTTTGCACTAGGTGATTCTTCTATGTTGGAAGATCTTTTGGATGACATGATGATGTTTTTTGTGAGGTTTAGAGTGATGAATATGCAAGCATTTTAGGAATCCTATTTATAGAAAAATAATGCATTGTAATGAATGCTTGACCCAAAATGTGGATTCAAATCTAATGGTTAGATATTAATTTAAGGCATGTGATCATGAGAACACAAGCATTAACATACTCTAAAAATATGATAAAATGATGAAAAATATTGAATTTTTCATCCAAAGTGAGAAAAATAGAAGATAAATTTAGCTTCTGTCTCACGGATCCCACAGATCCTTCCCTTGAGAGAACCGTCCAACATTAAAGCTGGGATCCATGGTACTGGTGACTCAGGCAGCTCAAAATTTTCCTTTTGGAAACATTTGTGCCTATATGCAAACCATTTGGAGTTACGGTTATCTCGACTCCTAGAAAGAAAGGAAAAATAAACTAGAAGTGAAAAAGCACACTATTGTGTGAGATAACCCGAGTGCTCCTAATTCATTGTTGCTTAAATGAATGTACCTGAAAATACATATTAGTTATGTGTCCTCTTTAGCATTCAAAAGACATGAGATGCAATGAAAACGGGTTTTTTACTTTGTATTAATAATGAAAAAGCGATTTGTCCTAGACGTGAGAAATGGCTTTTGTGAGAATGATACGGGAAGAGGTATCCTTTTAGAAAAACATTTTGAAAAGTGATTTCTTTGTGTGAAGAAAACGTTTATCTTTGAAAAATAAATAAATAAATATGCAATTACGTGTTTGCAAAAGGTACTTGTCTTGAAAAATAAGAAAAACTTATGAAAGTACGAGTTATAAGTAAAAACTTATCTTGGGCTTTGAAAATTCCCGTATTGCTTGTGAGTTGTGTGTGAAATAGAGATCCTAGACTCAGAAAGAAGAAGGCTAGTGTTTACATACCTTGTAGAGTTTAAAACACTAATTACGACGATTGTTCCATGAGACCAAGACCACGACAAAGGAGGTTGAATTGTTCTCGCTTCAACGGTTTGGTGAGGACGCCGGCAATGTTGTTTTTGGTTGCTACCTTTTCAATAGAGATGTTCCCCTTTTGAACATTGTCTCTTAAGAAGTGATGACGAATCTCTATATGCTTGGTGCGAGAGTGCAATAGCAGATTCTTGCTTAAGTCGATAGCACATTTGTTGTCACATAGAATTGCTATGTCACTTAGGTGAATGTCATAGTCAACTAATGCTTGTTTCATCCATAGTGCTTGTTTGCATGCTTTGCCGGCGGAGACATATTCGGCTTCAGTTGTTGATATGGCCAATGCTGTTTGTTTCTTTGAGAACCAAGATGTTAAACAACATCCCATAAAAGTACATACTCACTTGTACTTTTTCGGTCAACATAATCACCTGCATGGTCAGAATCTGCATATACAATTGTTTCTACCCCCGTACCCTTAGGATACCACAATCCTAATTGAGTCAAACCCTTAATGTATCTAAATATCCTTTTGACGGCTTCTAGATGTGATGTTTTAGGATCTTCTTGAAACCTAGCACATAGACAGACACTAAACATGATATCCGGCCGACTAGCCGTGAGGTAGAGAAGAATACCAATCATGCCACGGTATTTTGTCTTATCAACGGATTCTCCGTCTTCATCTTTTGTAATTTTATTTTCGGATGACATTGGTGTTCTTATGGGTTTTGACTTTTCTAAACCAAATTTCTTTAACATCTCCTTTATGTATTTAGATTGATTAAAGAAGATACCATCTTCTACTTGTTTGATTTGTAGACCAAGAAAGAAACTAAGTTCTCCCATCATACTCATCTCGAACTCGTCATGCATGATTTTAGAGAAATCATCACACATGTCTTGACAAGTAGATCCGAATATAATATCATCTACATATATTTGAACAATGATTATATGTGACTCTCTTTTCTTAGTAAAAAGTGTGTTATCAACTAACCCCATGGTGTAGTTGTTTTTTAATTAAGAACGACTTGAGTATATTATACCAAGCTTTTGGAGCTTGTTTAAGACCGTAAAGAGCTTTCTTTAACTTATACACATGTTTGGGTTTTTCAAAATCGATGAAGCTCGGAGGTTGAGCTACATATACTTCTTCATTAATAAAACCATTTAGAAAAGCACTTTTGACATCCATTTGATAAAGCTTAAGATCATTAGCACAAGCATAAGCAAGAAGTATTCTTATAGACTCTAATCTAGCCACGGGGGCATAGGTCTCATCAAAGTCTATTCCTTCTTGTTGATTATACCCTTGGGCAACGAGTCTAGATTTGTTTCTAGACACTACACCGTTTGCATCTAACTTGTTTTTATATACACATTTGGTTCCTATTATGGTTTGATTACTAGGTGGAGGGACGAGTGTCCAAACATCGTTAGAAACAAATTGATTTAACTCTTCTTGCATAGCTATTACCCAACTTTCATATTTTATGGCTTCTTGTGCATTCTTAGGTTCTATGGTTGAGAGAAAACAAAATAAGCTACTTTGGTTTTGGACTTGAGACCTTAAGGTTCTTTTGTTTAACTTTCTTATGACCTTATCTACGGGGTGATCTTTAGACTCTTTAATACTTATGATTTCATCATTTAAAGGTTCTTCTTCTTCGTTTGTCTTTTTCTTTATTACAATAGCTTCACTCTCGACAATCTCGTCATTGACAAGAGGTGGAGTAGGTTTGGGTGGACTCTCATCAAATTTTATGTTAAATGACTCTTCAACCTTCATTGTTTCTTTATTTAATATGACGTAAACTTTGCTATTAGGAGAGTAACCTAAAAAGATACCTTCGGTTGATTTAGGATCAAATTTTGTAAGGTAATCTTTAGTGTTAAGTAGAAAACATTTGCTACCAAAGACTCTAAAGTGAGCTAACGTAGGCTTTTTGCCTCGAAGTAACTCGTATGGAGTTTTACCTAAAAATGGTCTAATTAAGACTCGGTTAAGTATGTATGTTAATGTATCAACGGCATTGCACCAAAATTTTTGAGGTATGGATTGCTCATTTAACATGGTGCGACTGATTTCTTGTAGGGTTCTATTCTTTCTTTCAACTACCCCATTCGATTGTGGCGTGCGAGGAGCCAAGAAGATGTGAGTAATACCATTAGCGTCACAAAAGGTTTTAAATTGCACTTCATTATCGAATTCCCTACCATGATCCGTCCTAATAGACACTATAGGACTTCCTAATTGTCTTTGGATTTTCTTACTTAATATTTCAAAGTAATTGAACATTTCAGTTTTGTTCTTTAAGAATATAGTCCACGTGTACCTAGAGTAATCATCCACTATAACCAAAGTGTAGTAGTTGCCTCCATAACTTTGGATAGCGGATGGACTAAATAAATCCATATGTAGTAACTCTAGACACCTAGTTGTAGACACCATGTTTTTAGCTTTGTGACTAGAATGGATTTGTTTTCCTACGTTACAAGCATCACAAAAATGATGTTCATATTTTAATTTTGGTAGATCTCTTACTAGATCTTTGGATGATAGCGATTGAATAAGTCGCATATTGGCATGACCCGATCTTCGATGCCATAAGGTCGAAGTATCATCAATAGAAGTAAGATAAAGTTTGTCTTTAGGTTCATTACCGATTTTAATGACATAGACTCCATGTTTCCTAATTCCTCTACCTATGGTGATACCGTCTTTCAATATCTTACTACCGGTTTCATTAAAAAGTACGTTGCACTTCTTATCACAAATTTGTCATATACTTAAGAGGTTAAAGTTTAGGTTTTCTACGTGACACACATCGTTAATGGTTAGAGATTTGTTAGAAATCGTACCTTTACTGATGATTTTGCTTTTGCTATTTCCAAATACCACATTTCCTCCATTGAAGGATTCATATGTGGAAAATCGATCTTTATTGCCTGTCATGTGCCTTGTGCACCCGCTTTCCTTGATCCACTCATCCGGATCTAGGTCGACCTTTAAGCACACCTAAGAAAACAATTAACTCAAAAGTTTGGTTCCCATTTGTTCATGGGTCCATTAGTGTTAAACATTCCATTCATGTTAGACATATATGAATAAGGTGAGTATGCATTCCATGGTGCAAAGTCTTGAAATGGAAAGCCATTTTGCATATTTGGATTCCATTTCATTTGATGGTTACTTCTCGGATAAACATTATTATGTCTCCTAGATGTGTTCGGTTTTGAAAATGATGGACCTTTGTTTCTTGTAAAACTTTGATTTTTTATAGGAGGTGGTTGTCTAATAGTAACATGGGTTGGTTTCTTCTTATTAACAATAACAAAATCAGTTCTAGATGAGGAAGCTATATTATTACCACTGTTTGCTTCAGTAGACCCACGGATCCCTGGCTGTACACTAGCCGGTTCCCTTT
This sequence comes from Chrysanthemum seticuspe, assembly GCA_019973895.1. Lineage (NCBI taxonomy): Eukaryota > Viridiplantae > Streptophyta > Magnoliopsida > Asterales > Asteraceae > Chrysanthemum > Chrysanthemum seticuspe. The sequence continues at coordinate 296,886,885 of BPTQ01000005.1, forward strand.
TTGTGGGATCCGTGACTACAGTGGTTTGTTTTTCTATTGCTTTTACGAATTATGTTTCTTTGTTTTCACTAGTTGACGCATCAAGTTCCTGAAAGCCTAAACCTTTTTGGTTGTTTTGGGTTTTAACACTATCCAATATCATATCTAAGTTATTAGTGTTCATTCAAGCAATCTTAGAGTCTAGATGATCAACTAGTGTTTGAAGTTTAACGCAAAGTTCACATTCACCACTTGCTATCTTCCCCTTTTCTAGACGTTTTAATTTTGCCTTTAACTCTATGACTTCCTTTTCTAAACGTTGGTTTTGGTTTTTCAAAAACTTGTTTTTGTTGATTACTTTTAAACTAATTTTGAAAAGTTTATCATATTTGATAACATCAAATTAGCCTGATCTTTTATATATCAAATTCCCGTGTTTATAACCTCATTTGTATTAATATGGTACTTAATTCGTTCATAATTGCATTTCAGGATACATGAGGCGTTGGAGCGGAAAAGATGTGTGAAAAGGCCAAAAAATATATTTTGAAGACAAGTTACGGCGTAAGTGGTACTCTTGACTACTTCGTAACTCACACTACGAGGGCCTTTGGATTCTATGTGAAGATTACGCCGTAACTATCTAATAATGTTATGGCGTAAATATGATGCTTTGAAGGATACGGCGTAACCAACTCTTTTGGTACGTCGTAATTATTTTTATAAAGGTTACGGCGTAACATGGAATTTATTACGCCGTAGAGATAATTTCGGAGTGGATAAGTATGAGCTAATGAAAGATTACGGCGTAACTCTATGGATTAGTTACACTGTAATTAATTACTTGGTCGCAAAGTTTCGAAGTCCAGGGATTAAAAGCGGAAAGTTAATATTTATTTTATCAATTTCGGGGATTGACAATAATATGAAGTACGATGGAGGGTCAATGGCGTACAAATTAATAACACATTTAATGTGTTATTCTTATAGTATAAACCACAAGGACTCAATTGAAACTAATAGCAAGTTGGAGGGCCAAGGTGCAAAATGACCAATACTTATTTATTATAAACGAGATTTTGCACCCGCGCGTTACCGCGGGTTTTTTGCATTTAATTGCGAAACGATGACGTTTTAAAATTGTCGTTTAAGCCTATGTTTTGCCACCCTAACCGTCGTTTTGGCTTTTTTTGTCACTCACAAATAGAACGTCGTTTTGGACACAAAATAATATAATCGAGATGGCCGTTGTTTCAAACCATAAAAATTGATTGTACGTCAATGGCACATCAATAGGTTTTTAACTGTTTAAAATCTTGAATGTAAAAGACAAAAAAAAAATAAAAATACCAATCTCAGGTCATCCAAAATGGGTTCAATGCTTATGTGAAACAAAAATAAGGTTACCTACAAAATGGTTCAAGATGTGGCGATATCTACAATTACAATTCAAGAATTCTAAAGAACAGCTAATGTAGAACCTGTAGCTATACAGACTTTGTTTTAAAGTTTCTTTTAGATGGTCTCTCCCTCGACTTTAGAACCTTCTGTATCTTTGGCGTCGCCCGAAACATCCTGTAGCTGTACGCAATGATAAAGTTCAGATATCATACTTTTAAACCAACATGTAGAGGTGCCAATTCCAACCCTTCAAATGAAAACACGTCAATTCAGGGTGTATATTTTCTATCACAGGTCAAAGGGGATCAATAAAAATATTAATCAAAAAGGGCCAATGGTGTATTAAAGAACTAATACTACATTAACAAAATGAAAGATAAATGATGAACTGAGCCAGAATAGTTCTAACCCATACTTTAAAGGGCTCGTTTTGAGCTGTTACCCAGTTTGGCACCTCAACCTATTGCGGTGAGTTGCATATCGTCAACCCACCCCTTAAACCGACCTGCTGAACCAACCCTCTGCACACACCCTTTGTACAACCCTCCTGAGTAGTTCCCCTAAACCCTCACACTGAGCCAATATACTCAACCAACCAACTGAACCAAGACACTCGACCAACAGATGATGAATTTGTTAATATTCGTGAAAATGAACATGATGATAGCTTAATAAATGTTATTGCAGACAGTGAATGTATTTTTTAAATAACATAACAGCTAACCTCTTTGTGTCTGGCATTCTGTTCGTCCTCGAGATCACGCTGCTCATTTAACGATTCCATGATCATTGGTTGGAATTTTTACTCCAGCTTGCTCAAAAATTAAGTTCAGCAAGTCCGCTTTCACATCTGATTTCCATGTTTTATTCAGATGCTGTGATCCGGAGTCCATATTCTGTTGACTATCACAACTTTCCTTTTGTCGCAGCATTTGTATTTCCTGCTTGACACACAAAAAAGAAAAATAAAAGAAAAGAAACATACAATTATACAGGTGAGGTTTCATATGCAGACACCATGATATAACTTTGAACATACATGTTTGAAAGCAAACTTACTTAAATTTTGGGTATATGATTAATTTGGAATAAGATTCAAATGTAAAAAGGCAATGGGGTAAACACAGCCGTACCTTACCATTTTGAGTATTCATAGCGTAGATCCAAATACAGCCTTACCTTACCGTGTGGTAAGTGATCGTATAATGTCGTCTGCCCTTCCGTCCTAATTGTGTTATCTGCACAATCAACCGCCCTTTTATACGGCGGTTAGACTCCTTCTGCCACCTTCATATTCGTCAGTCTAGTCTTTATGACGGTCGTTGGATTCGACGCAACTGCAGCTACAAACCCTATGACATTGTTAAAACCGACTTTTATTAGCAAAATGTGTACAAAAAAGTAAAAAAAATTTACAATAAAGGCAAGAATACTACCTTGGCAGATTGATTAAAGCGTGTGTCGACTTCCTTAAGGGTTGCGTCGTACTCGATTGGTGATGGAACAATTCTCCAGTTTTCTAGTTGTTCAATTGCCTCCACTGGTTTCTGGAGCTCCATGGTCTTTCCAATCATTTTCACTGCAAACATAAGGCATCATCGCTAGCCATGAACAACAAACTGATAATAACAAAAATTACATGCTACCCCATATCAAATAATGGCTTTCCAAAGATAGAGGTCCAGTGAGAAACTATGTTGACATTTGTATACGTAATAAAGAATCAATTGTAGGTTGGTTTATAATTTGGCATGATAAATATTTTAGTTGTATGGATAGCAGCAACATTATAGGATTCTGTTAAGAGGTTAACCCGACAATATAATTTGCAGATCTCACCGACAACATAATTGGCAGATCTTACCTGTAGGTTGGAATGGTCTGCGACCCGTTGTTGTTGCCCTTGGTAACGTGTCCCTCCTCAGGTATCGAGCTTTTGCAGGGACACTCTTCATCTGTAAACCTCATTATTCACTGTCATTGTTATTATCCTATCAAGCTTTTGAAGGGACACTCTTCATCTGTAAACCTGACTATTCACTATCGTTGTTACTAACCTTTTGCTCAATTTCATTGTTAATAACGGTCACGTGTATCAACAAACCTGTATTCAAATAGAAAGCAACCATGTATCATAGAAGACACCGAAAATGCACATCTGATATCTACGGGGCTATTTGGGTCAAGCTTGTTCAACCGTATCATGAGCTAATCTTAATCTAAAAAAGTTGATGAGCATATGGCTCATCCAATTCCATTAGCTCAACTTGATATTTGATAAGATCATAAGCACAAAAGCGCAAGTAGTTGTAGTTCAAGATGCTCAAAACAGTCTAAGATTCAAGAAAAAATAATAATAAACATTTTAACTGACTGATATGATATGCATTTTACCTGTTAATTTCCGGATAAATTGCTTCACATCACCTTAGCGTCTTTATTACACATTTTGCTTCACATCACATAAATTGCTTCCAGGAAATTTAAATTGCTTCACATCACATAAATTGCTTCACATCTCATCGACAATATAAAATTTAAATACCACAATGATTATTTATTCTAAAGGTTTTATGACCACTCGTGCATTTTCCAGGAAAAAAAACTATTCACAACAAACCTTAAATCCAATTTATTCAGAAGCAGATACTCAACCATAACCTGAAAGTAGTTCTTTAGTGTTAATATGGAAAGGCTTATTCACTTACCGTCTCGACGACCCTCTTAAGCATCATGACACCAAATGAATGACATCAAATGACAATATTTAACATATGATAAAGAAATCAATTAAATGTATAAATTCAGGTTATTGTTGTATAACTACCTTCAATCGAGATGTTCGGTTCCGGATCGAAAGAGATGAGGCAGCTGGAAGATCAAACGGTTGCACTTGTTGCGAATCATGTTTCCGATATCCTCATCAAACAGATCACGTTGGTTTCGAATGTTGCCGATGTTATTGTAAGATGGAGATGTGAGGAGAAAAGTGTAGAAGCTTCAATATGTCGGCATACATCTTATATAAAAAACTATGAACCGGACCAAGATAAGGATTCCTTTTGCAAGGCCTAGTTGACTTGAGGGGTATTTTTTGCCATTTTCCCAAACTATCGAAACGACGTCGTTTCGATATTGTCGTTTTACCCTTTAAGTTTGGCACCAAATTGTCGTTTGAAACGTTTTTTTCAAAGGCCAAAACGACGTCGTTTCGCTCTTCAATTAATAAAACTTATAATTATAATAGATGACATATTATGTCATTCCTGGTATCAAAGAGGGTGCGTAAGTTTTGTGTGGGGTCAGACGAAAAAAGGAGAAGCACAGCAGTAGACCCCCCATACTCAACTAGGGGATCGATAGCATTATCTTTGGCATGATATGTAATTATTTTCCGACTCATTATATTGTTTTTGTTTCATTATTCAATTATAATTTTGATTCTAATTTAATTGTTGGCGAATTAATTCTTATTGTGTTATTTATTAATTGTCTTTTAATTTATTATTGGCTAATTAATTATTTGATGTTATGTCTTTGTTTATTTATTGTTTTATATGAGGATTATATTTGTCATTTCACTAGGGTATTTTGGTGATGTGAAAATTAGGTTTTGGACTAGTTTTGATTCTTTTTATTATTAATGCTTTTGCGTTATTAATTGTTTATAGTGTATGCATTCATAGTTTATTGGTAGCAACCCTTGTTTCGGTAGTTTTGAATGGCGGTAGAGGCTAGTTGCTTAGGAGATATGACCAACTGACCCTAAGTGATATCGCCCTTGGTCTACGCGGATCAGGGGCCCAACTAATGAATGAAACACTCTGCCTTGGGAGTATGACCAACTGACGACCCTTTCTACTTGTGCGATTTGACCAACTGATCACCTACCGTTTGGATGAACTTAAGAAGTAGGAGGTGAGTGTTTAAGATTCTAGCGCCCGGGCACTCACTATTATAAATCTAGCATGTAGCGGAACTTAATGACTTGGCTTAGAGGACTAGAAACAACTGGACTTATGAGGGGAAACCTGACTTCTCCAGTGGTGGCTCTTTGCTGATAGGTTAGGACGAACTGACGAAATGCTATCCTCTCGACTTTGACCCCACCTGAAACAGGAATCTAGTGACTTTTAGAACCCATGTAATGCGATAGTAAGCGCCGGTTCTTAATAACTGCTATTAGATTGTCGAATGATCCCGGGTGACCTGTTCATCTTGGTGAGGATTCTAAGAACCATAGGATAAGCAAATTGACCAAAGGACTCTATCGACTGTTGCCACTTGTGAAAGAACTCGGTTTAAGAATTGCATCACTATCGTTCCCATTAGCTTGTTTACCAGAGAACCAACCCAATTGATCACGTGACACCTTAAATATTATCAATCCTTTCATTAAAACTTATTTATTTGACTAATTTAATTAATTAGACAGTTAGGAATCAACCGTTCTAGGGACGACCTCGGTCTTACCATTCCCTCACTACATGCAACCGGGTACACTTCCCGTTAGTGCATTCGGTAGGCAATAGGTAGACGAGTTACTATAAATGTAAAACCTGGTTAGTAAAACCTGCATCAATATTCATTATGCAAAGTGTAACACCCCTACCCGGCAAGGGTAGAAGTGTCACATTCTGGTGTCATATCAGAACGTACAAATAAAATTTTACAAGCGAAAGCCTCATAAAATAAATTACCAATTCATAATAACGAATGACTTACAAAGAAAATACAAAATCCAATATGTCAATTCATATATATATATATATATATCACATATAAACAAGAAGACATACAAGCACCGAAACATAAGCAAGCATAGCTGACGTCACATCCACTCAACATAGGAATAACATGCAATCAAATCAGGAAATCAGAATACACATAAGCCAAACAAAACTAAAAGCAAACGGAAGCAATCGATTAGGAAGTGAGCATGGCAATCACACAAGTCAAGAAACCTAAAGTTAATAACATAACAAAAATCATAACAGCAGAGATACTATCAGCAGTCAAAACATGGTAGCCACACGAATCAAGTAGGAATACAGCATGAAAGTTATAATGGAATAGATTAAGGACATAACAGGGAAACTAACAAGTTAACAAGCCAGAGAACATAAGTTGAACCATTTACCCAGTCAAACAGTAGCATAAGCAGAAATGTAAACATGGCACGTCAACAATAAGCAGATAAGGATACTAACGGATAGTCATAGTCCACGAGATTAACTGAACGAAGTATACATGATAAACATACAAAACAATCGATTACACACTAGCATGGTCATCACACATATCAAAGGGGTCACATAACGGTAAGATAACATATCATCAGGTGACACATGTGAATCACATAATCGCATATTAATCATATCGTAGCATGGTAACTGGTAGTCACATAAACATGTATACGCATAAACAAATTCAATAATCATATAATAACCCAATACGTGAATGGAATGATGGTCTGAAGTAACGGAATAAGAGCATGAAAGATCAATGCAACGGAATATATATCATAGCAGTAGAGTGAGTCGTATAAGGGTACTGAGTAATGAACAATTAATACAGAATATGGTGCGTTGGGAAAATACAGAAGGTACAATATAGGGATATCAACAGTGTAAGGGTTGTCAGAAATCTACCACGAGCCCATATGTCACACCCCCAAATTACCTGTTTTGCAGCGGAATGGAATTCCTGGGGATTGACTGTCATAGCATCACAATCACAGTTATATTGAACGACCTAAAGTGTCGTTTGAAAAGAACATCGTTTGATTTAATAAAACAATCAGAGTTTACAAAGTATAGGTCCCAAATGAAAATCAACTTGTGCGGAAATAAGTTTGTTACAATTCAAACGATGTTTTAAAGTGCATAAAACCCAAGTGAGACGAGTCGTCACCGCGACTCCATGATGTGTCCACATGCATGCCATGAAGTATATGCCTTAGTTACCTGAGATAAAACATGCTTAAAACAGTCAACACAAAGGTTGAGTGAAATCCATAGGTTTAATTAATTCGTTTGAACACAATAATCGTAGTGTGAGTTAAATTGATTCACACTCATCGTTGAAAACAAAACAGTATTTATTTCACTAAGTTCATGACAACCAAAGCGTAAACATCGCACCAATAAAAATTGGTAATCATCGTTTCATCGCAGCCCTAATAGGTAAACTTGCCAATTTACCTTAATGATTCAAATATAGTGCGTTCGATTTCCCCTAACTGGGTCAATAAGAATGGGAGTGTTAATTCCAATAGGCCTATTCACAATATTCGCGCTCACTCGCAAGTGACTAATGGTGCATGATGTAGGGACTTCAAACATGGCAATTGATTACTTAGTGACAATAAAACATTCGGATATAGCATACAGTTCAAAGCATTTGTGTTCGATTAAAAATAGTTGAGCATGTATCTCCCCCAAGAGTTTATAAAACAAATAAGTAATAGAAAGTGGGGCTATGAACTCACCTGTTGCAATGATTACGATGACAAAAGTGGATACACTGAAATGTAGCGTAAATCTCGAAAATGACCTATTATGTATGATATGATATGTAATAAGTCATGATGTAATATTATGTATGCAATTCGTATGTTATTTATACCACTTGTGAATTTTGAAAATAATACTCTTCGTCGAAAAATACTCCTTTTGACGTCTTGACCATTCTTAAATTACTTTGCAAGTATTTACGTCAAAATGTCATCCTACAATAGTTTATTAATGATTTATTGTGAAATTATAACTTTTCGTCGTAAAATAATGTCGTTGGAAATTTCATGAAAGTGACTAAAATGGCCTCGAAAAGCTAGTCGTAAAATGGTGTACGTCGAACGTTAGGAAACGAACTCAACGGTTTTGGAAAGCTTGTATCATAATCTCAAAGTTTTGGCATTCAAGTTTTTATCCTGGAGGTCTTGTTCTTAGAGAAAAATATAGGTTAAGTATGGTGATTTTGTCCAAAATGTAGTTTAAAAGTGAATTTCGGCAAAGTTTAAGCAACCGTAGTTAATTCATTACAACTCCGCTATACAAACGGTTGGTCATTTTGGAAAATATGCCTGGTGATCTCACTTTTATTAGAAGACATCTCTTTACAAAAAGTTCTACGTCAACGTTAAAAATAGCCTTCAATATGGTCACTTGTTTACCGTAACACTTGTCTAATAGAAATAATATAGTTTTTCTTAAATAATAAAGTTACGGCAATTTTGTGTAAACGTGTATAGTTTAAGTTCTACAAATCCGTTTTCTACGTATTATACGTCCTTAGCTTCGTATCAAAGTATACTAATATATTTTTGATAAGTCGAAATAATTTATAACGCTAAAGACTCGTTTTTGACTCGTACAAACTAGAATTAACATGCTGAAATTTCAGGATATATATATATTTCGTCGTCAAACTTGAAAAATTCATATCTTCTTCGTTATAGCTCCGTTTTAATCCGTTCAAGCGGCCACGGTTTTAAAGTATATTTTCTAAATATCTAGGCCAAAAATTTATGTCTACTGTCGGATTTTCCAGATTTACAAAATAAGGACAGACCCTTTTTAAGACTTGTCGAAATGAGTTTTTCTCGTGCTAAACCTATTCCAATCCATTCAAAACAACTCCGAAGCTATTCTAATCCTACCATACACCTTCTTAGGGTGTCATGGGTTCCTAAACATCATCAAGAGTGGTATATAACAAGGATTAATTATAGGATGACTTATATATGTATAACTCTTAAAAACAATGTAAAAAGTGGTATAAACATCCATAAGTCTTGCATGTTTTGCTCAAATATAATGAAATGAATATGAAATAAGTATGAAAGATGAAAAATGAATATGATATGCTTACTAGTTAACTTGATGAGGTGCAAAGAACAAAGGATTAAACTTAAACACCATAGGTTTTTATTTCAAAACCTAAACAAAGAGTGTATCTGGATTGATAATAACTTGGCTTGAAAAATTTTATGGTTTTCTTCCTTGAGCTCCTATGGCCGGTTTTGGAAGAAGAAAAAGAAGAGAGAACTTGACTTTTCACCTTGAATTATTGTAGTGTGTGTGTAAGAGTTTGAGTGTGGTATAATATAAGTGAAGATCTTGTAGATATTTTAGGTGAATCATCCATGTATGTATTTAATAATACATATATATATATATATATATATATATATATATATATATATATATATATATATATATATATATAATATATTTTATTATTATTTATTATTATGTATGTAAATGTGTAAGTAAAGTAAATGTAGAGTTACTTGAAGGTAAGTAGTAACTTGTATATATATTTGAGTATTTAGGGTAGTGTTGTCTAAAAATAAATTTTAATGGATCATAGTAAAATATATTGAGGTCATAAAAGTTGTAAAAATACATTTCTTGAAAGATTTGAGTGAATAAATATTTATCGGGTTGAATTTAAAGAAACCGTCGTAATTATATAAATTTAACAATTTATATACAAAATAAATTTAAAACGCTGGGTAAACTCATAATATCATTTTTATAAACTTAATATAAGTATAAAAATATGTCGGATTCATTTTTGGAAGTATCTGATTAAATGTTCAAAATAATAACTTACGCAATAGCGTTTATTTAATATGAAATTTACGCGTTTAATGTGAAATGCAAATCCATGCATGAATTACTATGATGATAATGATGCCAATGAAATGTAGACTAAACCTAGTCTATATGAAATGTCCTTGATGATATGATCATGAATTCGTAGCTAAACCATTAAGGTTACGCGAATTTGAAACTCGTAAACCTAGTTTACGATAAACGATAAATGACGAAGCATGAATAATGTTTTGAAATATGACCTGAAAATACGAGTTGTCACACCATAAACATATCATATCATATCATATCATAGTAACCATTGTACTTAGAAGGGTGACCTCGGAATACCATATATAATAGGAGGGGAGACCTTAGTAACCAACGGAGTAGCTAGCTCCCGGAATGTGAAGACGCGTATTGCACACGACATAATTCACCATATAAATCATATCATATCATATCATAATATAAACATATCTAGGATGCATCCATACGCCCCCGCGGAAACATAATGGCCAAACATATATCTTGAGCTCATAATCAGATAACAGAAAAAGGGGACGGTGTGTAGCATCACTCGTACACATTGGAGTCATGCCATTTGTGCATCAATGACATGGTCATAGTACCTCCATGACTAGGAAACCATATTTGGCTCGGGTATCAAACTGAAGGGTCAAAGCATATCATATCATAAGGGTTCATATCAAAGGTTCAGAAGTCAAAGGTTCATATCAGAGTTCCATAACATAAGTTCGTATCAGAGGTTCATATCAAAGGCTCATAATAAGAAGGTTCATAATCAAAGGTTCATAATCAAAGGTTCATAATCATACAGTTCATATCAGAGATTCAATCAAAGGGTACATAGCAAAGTCATAGGGAAGCCCTAATAAGAAGGCTCAGAGTAAAGCTTAAAAGTTCAGAGCTAGTATCAAAGGATGAATACGAATCATGAGAAACCTTAAAAGGTAAGGTCAGAATATCTGTACCTCATTCGAAGCAAGCAAAATAGGAAAGTAAGGTCAAACGGTGAATCTATCATGCCGTCCGGAACCTATATGAACTTGATAACGCTTATAAAAGTCGGATTACTTATTTTAGACGGCTTTCTATTTTTGCAGGTACCCATTGTTAGTAGCTTTCTATTTTAGGTAACATTCTATTTTAGGCAGGTTTCCATAATTAGCATCTTTCCAAAAATAACAGGTTTCTATATTTAGTAAGTTTCCATAATTAGCAGATTTCCGTATTTAGCAAGTTTAGCCATTTATGAATACCATATAAGTTATTTTCTCTTTAAACATGTTTAATACAAACTACTTAAAGTCTTTTGTGAATCTTATCATGCCGTGACATAACCCTCTCCCAAAACAGATTGGTGCGCCCCATAAACCATCTCAAAACAGCCCTTAACATTACCCCTTCGACACACATTAACACCAATTCAATACGCAAGATTTCATGCCCCATTACACATGTTAAAGACCAAAAGAAAAAGTATAGCGAGAGGTTTACAAAATATATTCATAGGACCAGATTTATATACACATATTAACACATATAATAAGGTTTTAAATCATGTCTTTTATGTGATAATTACTAGGTTATTATAAGCTCAGGTTTAACCTTCAACATAACGTGATTGTTAGATATTAACTTTTCACATACACATCAAACCATAACACAAAGTAGCATATAGATGGAATTCTAGAGAGAGAAAGTTAGAGGTTTAGGGAACTTAGTGAGAGAAAGTGAAAGATATTATTATGAGCTCCAACTCTCTACCTTGGAAGGTAGAGAGTATTTATAGTCTTACATAACTCGCCACACTTTGGGCTGTGGATCATACATTCTGATATTTATGAGAGATGGAAGGTTCCATCTCTCAACCTCGAGTATTATTATAGAAAGTGAAAGAGAGTGATTCAAGGGATTTGGAGATTGAAAGAGAGAGATCTTAAGGTAGATATACGATGAAACACAATACCAAACTACACATACACTTTTCAATTATAGATTGTTAGTGCAATACAACTTCCAATTTGGACTCGAATATTATTGGATCATTAATAGTGTATTTTCTGTACTAAATTTTGGAATAATATACACAATTATACACATATATTTAGACCAGGATACTTATATAAAACATTTGGAGAGCGATATGAAAAAGAAAACCAGAAATTGTACACATTACCCCGTACTTTAGAACGCATAACTTAACCACAATTACACACAGCTTCCCCATTACAATTCCCGACAAAACTCTACCAAATACCCCGCGTGGTTAG